>JACCPG010000482.1:21908-60502 GCA_016069955.1 Drepana arcuata | reverse complement strand
GGACTCGATGCTCAGTTGCAGTTCATCCCGCATATGCACTCTCATTTATGGTCGCCTCGCTAATTGGCATTCTGTTAAAGTTTAGCTCATAGACTAGTTAGATAAAATAAGTTAATTTAAATGTGCTTAGTGCTTAATCGTGGTATCACTTAAGTGACAAATTGCCTATGCTAATAATAAATTAACAAACTTTAACCTAAACTTATTAAAATAGTTCATATATACATATATATCATCATACCGAGTCCCTACCGGGGTAAGCAGAGGGAATGGAGAGTTCTCTCTAGACTTACATACTTCTTTCACTTCATCCACATTCATCAGTCTCTTCATACATGCTCATCGGTTACCAGTACTCTTGGCGTTGATTGTTCCCACATAATGTGTATCACATATTTCCTTCCTACTTATATTATAATTATGAAAGATTGTAAGGATATTTGTTCCTCTTTCACACAAAAATTGAACAGAATTTGATGAAATTTTGCACAGACAGCTTAAAAAAACTACTTAGTGAAACGCCGAGCACAAATGGTTTGTAAGTTGACCTTGCGACATTAATAATTTGGTATATGTATTTAATAATAAATCTATTTTAACACCTTGCAAAGTAAAAATTTGTTAAATAATTACTTTCTATTGTATTCCTGGAACCTATGTAACTCATTTATGATTATAATATATTAGAATATTCATATTAAATGGCTACAAAAGCTGAAGGCCAAGCATGTACAAAGTCTAAGGTCAATTGTAGAATTAAACAACCATCCAAACTTATTACATACTTTAATTACATATTGGTTCAAATTACAGTTGCACTATAAGCTATTAATGCTTCCTCTTTTCATCACGACTGTCCCTACCAGTTTTGCGATCATAGTCGTCATATTTCCTTGACCCACGATTGCGTTTCTCATCAGGCCTCCGTTCCCTTGACCGATCCATCTCTCTGTCTCTAGACCTTGATTTGTGTCTTTTGCTGACGTAGTCTCTCTTACGGTCGTAAGGGGACCGTGACCGGCGCTCCTTTTTGGATTTATGGTTACTGTGGTATTTAGAAGACAAGGGAGGAGTTTTGGGTGACTTCTCTTTTTTACTGTCCCTTCTATTATCCTTGGATGTAGATGCTGTTGGAGATTCAACCTTCTTCTCTTCAGCTTTTGCATTATCTCTCTCTTTCTGAGCTTGCATCTGCTTATTGGCTTGATATACCCTTCGTAAGGAATCCACCTTAATCTCTAGTTCTTCAGGGTTAACTTTAGTCCTCTTGTAAAGATGTAGGATCCTTAAAGACACTTCCTTAATGTCTTCTTCAGTTACTTTGAATAACTGATACCAATGTGGATTATTAGGTAAGGGCAGTCCAATCCTACGGGCCGTTAGATAAATACATGCACAAGCGATGGTCTCCGGTGGGAACCTCATGAAGACATCAGTGCGTAGTGAGTCATTCATGTAATTCCAAGCCATTTGCATAAGTTGGCGGTTCTTCTCATACTGCAACAGCTGTAGGTAGACCACTATCAGTTTATGAGGATGCTTAACATGGACACAGAAACCAAGCTCCTTCAAAATTCTCCGTTCAGCCTTTATAACTTGATTTTTCAACTCTATGTAATTCTGGTCAACTATCAATGGGCTAATTGTCTTTTGGGCCCTCACCTGCTTGATGTGGTGAAATACGTTGATGACGTCACGAATCCTGCATGGCTTCTCTTCCACTTTTGATGCCAGGTATATGCTGCCCATTGCCATTGTTTCCATTGGATATCTGACGAAAGACTTTGAGTAGTAGAACCTTTGCAAGTATATCTGTCCTGTAGCCATAGCTACCTGTGGCAATTTTAGCAGGATCCCAGCAGTTTGGATCATTTCACATCCTAGAATTCGTAAGTCTGTCTCGATCTCAGTGTCAAGGCCGTCAGCCTGCGAAGGTGTTTCTTTGAATACAGACTCGGGAAGAAGACAATTGTGCAACGTTAAAACAATCTTCCCGTAATTCTTTTGGGGCTTCGCTGGCGGTGCACTCGCAGGTTTGGCTTGATTCTGCACTGTCGTGGTCGTCATCTTGTTTCCACACTGCTTTCACTTCCACAGAGGTATTTAGGCGAAACCTAAACGAATTTTAAGGCAATAATGTGCCCCATGCATGTCGCTACATTAAATTGGATTTAATATCACTTTTTGCTTATAGATTTATATTTAAATGTGGAAATCGCCATTAAAACACGCTCAGCTATGCACTAAAATAATAAATAGTGACAGTGACTCAGGCAAGATGGCGCCACTAACTAAACATATTGTCAAAGTTCAATATTTAACTATATTTTCATTGAATCTTAATTAAACTACAACATTGTCTGTAGTATAAAAACGTACCTTGTGCCATTATTTTGCTTGCCGTTTAATGTCGTAAGGGAAAAATACTTATATATAATCCACAATATAATATTCAAAGAAAGATAACTGATTCATCAGTCTGACAGACAATCAATGTTTTTGGGTGCGTTCTAAATCAAATTTCCAACCTAACTTAAGTTACTCTTTGTCCAACTTGGTGTGTGATTTCTTTATATCGTTTTATTTAACATTTAATTATTCACAATGTTCAATATTGTGTTTTCTATGTCTCTTCGAAACTTGAGTGCAATGTAATATTGGTAATAACATTTTCAAAGTTTCAGAACGTACTAACAAAACTTGGCGGTAAATACGAGAGCGCGAGCGAGAACTGAGATGGTAATCAATAACGAAACTAAGTCGGGTCACCTTCTAAAAAAAATGCTTGATTTAGCGCCATCAAACAACTAATTGAATTATCGACCTTGAGTTACAGACAGCGAGTATAGATATTGAGGAGATTGTTTTAAGCAATACATCAAAATAGTCTATAGATAAAGTAAGTATGAGAGTATGAGACATGTCAACTTACATCCTGGATCCGTGCACTTCTGTATGAATGAATCCAAAAAATCATGTCCTTCTCCAGGCTCAAAGCAACACTTTACGAAAGACATTTCGTAATAAAATATGCAATTAAAGTATAATAGTTACGAACAAGGAATAAATTTATAATAATATAGGAAGGAAAGAATCACAACACTGGATTGGAAACATTCAGCTTTAACTATGACAAGATACACTAACACAATACCTCCTATTAAATCATCATTAGAATGTCACAACTAAGATTCATATTTTAGTACAACTATTAATTAAATTTCACGCGTAAATTAATTGAGCTACGCTGACAAAGTAATTAACAAGCAAATAATGAATTTAACTTTAAACTCAGGTGTAATTAACCGAGTAATATAGAATACATTATTGTCTGATATGAGGTATGTACTTGCTTGGTTTTTACACCAGGTACCTAGTACCTAATGTCAATCTCCACATAAAATAATATGAAGCTATACCACCGAATACCAGGTGCTATAATCGCTAGAAGATCACTCTGATACCATGTCTTTTTAACTTGGTGGTTTAATGCGCGGAAGTTTTTGAAATACGCATTCAAGTGTGCTCCTACCAAGCACTAGATGGCGCTGTCTCACTTTTCTATCATAGTTTTTGGTAGTCGAAACAAGATGGCAATAAAAAGACATTGGCCGCTAGTAAATAAATGAATCCCTAACGGGGTAGGCAGAGGGAATAGAGCGCTCCTTAGACCTACACACCTATATAAGCAGTATTCCTCGCATTCAGATCTAATAATTTATCAAAGTCAATATTAAACTCAATTATTTTTTTTTTGTTCTTTTTTACTTATAAGGTCGTTAGATTAGATTAATATCTCGTGAGCTCACGAGATATATATTTTTTCTTCTTCTTCAGCTTCACGCCTTTCTACTCCAGCTCCTCATAGTGTAGTCATAATGTGCCCATGCTTTATTCCCGAACTATTTATAATAGTCGGGAGTGCCAACGTGAAAAGCGGCTAGTTGGTGGTCGTATTTATGGCAACATTCACATGCCTCTCATTTTCTTGTTTTGGCTTATGTCAGTCAGCTTGCTACTTGACATGTGATCACCGGATATGTTTTCTCACTACAAGGGTGGCAGTAAATTATGGCCCACATAGCGAGGGCCCAGGGTTGGCGGCAGCGCGATGAGGCTCGTGCTGTCAATGGCACAGCGAGGGTGCTAGAGGCGAAGTTTTCCATTTCTGGATAGGTTAGGTTGTGGAAACTCCACAGGAGATCACAGAAGCTTCCTCCTTCCTCCTTTCTAAGGAGTCCAAAATGGCTCTCATTCATAACTGCCATAATGTGCGGGTTTGTTTGTTCCGACCTTCATAGTGAGCAGTTGGCATAAATGCAATAAAGTACATATATTGCAAGCCGTTTCTGCGACGTATACTTAGATAGATATAGCTTTATAATTTTGAAACATTAAAAAAACCACTTTACATACGAGTTGCTTAAGACAAAGACGCTTCCCGCCGTCTGTACGCTTAGATCATTTAAACTACGCGACGGATTTAACTCGGTTTTCGTCAATAGATAAAGTGATTCAAGAAGGTATTTCGTATGTCATGTCTGTATGCAATAGTCATATGACTTTACAGCTAGTAGGGTATTATAACAAAATGTATTTTAGATGTATATCGTTTTCGCCTTCTTTCTCAAGCTGGGTGTTGTATGAGCTATAGATGATTGTGTACATCGTATGCTTGACTGGGTCCATCATAAACTTGGGCTATTTGACGTCAAGGATCGTGATCGCGGACTGCTTTGGTGAACCCAACCGTGGAGCGTGACGGACACTGCGCTACGTACACACACACATTTAATCAGTTTAACTTGTAATGCTTCCAACTGTGTTTGACCGTTGTTTTTTTTTCTATACCTCAAGGGTGGCAAACAAGAATGCGGTCCGCCTGATGGTAAGCGGTTACCGCCACCTATGGACGCTTGCAACACCAGGGGTATCACTCGCGCGTTTGTTGGCTTTTAGTCGAGTTCTCTGGCCTCCCTATTGGAATATTGGGACATATGCTGGTGTTAATGGCAGGAGCATACATGACATCACGCCGGGTCTCTCACGGGGTAGGCAGAGTGAACCAGGTCTCTCCAGACTTATGTACATACCTCTCTCGCTTCATCTACGTTCATCAGTCTCTTCATGTACGCTCGCCGGTTTCGAGCACTCTGGACTTTCCCATTCTTAAGTAACCGATCGATTTGATCCGTTCTGACACCTTCAGTGTTGAACGGGATATTATGTTATGGCGTAGTTGCCTCATCTATAGGGGGAAAAGTAAGTCTACTGACTCGAGCAGGATAAATCAGTTTAACAATAATTGGACTGTGTTCAAGAATATATTATCTCTTTATTTACGCTTTCTATTAAAGGCAGGTTTTCTGCCTTTATTCCCTTCAACGTAAGGCTCGTGGTGTAATAAATCACGGAAAAGTTGACTGAGAATTGGACACAGACTGCCGAAGTATCAAACTGCAATCTTTATTTTTTAAGCGACTACCTAAACCACCCGGCCATTGCGGCAATTTTCAAGTTCCAATACAGGGTAACAAGTGCGAGCCAGCGTGCCGTAATAGACCTCGAGCACACATCGCCGCACCGCGTAATCTCATATTACTTTACATAAACACGTAATGCAGTATTGTGATGCACGATCCATTATGTGCCGCGCTACTCACTCCTCATGCTGCACTCCGTGCCACAGACACGTGGAATGTGAATGAGGCTCGCGTGTTCAATGGCTGATGTTTATTTATGAACGAATGCTTAAGCGCCCCTCATATCATGTGAGGAAGGAATGTTAATGGATGATCTTTGAGCACAGTCTCACACGTGGTTATCTTAATCTGGTTGCAGATTTTCTTGATCAGTAATTTTCATACTTCGAACCACTAATTTGTGACTGAAGCTAGCGTTATAACTACTTACGATAATTATCAAATCAATCGGATACTCATGGATGGGATGAATACTCCAAACTGGTTGGCATGCGGTTACAACGAAAGAGATCTGCAAGTGTAGAGAGAAGGGCCGCTCTACTCTCTATGCATAACCCTTGAGAGGGCGTGATGATGAAAAATTGATGGCGATTGATTGTCGTTGAAACTTGACACAATATGGCATTTAATCACAATAGCAGATGCTGATTTTAGTAGTGAATAGTGTAGTGTAGTCTTCACATAATAAAACTACATACGTGTACTGAATGTATATGTGTGACTGGTATATGTATATCATAGCATTTTTTTATAGTTTTAACAACGCACGCGAAGGTTTTTTCATGTTTTACTTTAACCGAAAAGACTCGAATGTAAAATATTTGTAGACTAGTTTAATTAAATACTTCGCCGGAATACTCATATCCTATCACTTCTTTACAAAACTTTGTTTGATCCTAGAGCCCCCAGATATCTTCAGGAACGCTTTGAATTTCTTTTTTCCAACCTGCACCTACTCCGTAAAACCAGAGAACTTGTCCTTAAAACTCCTACCTTCCCCTCTTCTTCCTATTCCAAGTCTTTCACTGCGCAAGCTGTCCGTCTTTGGAACTCGTTGCCCCAGAACATCAGGCTTGCACAGACTTTAATCTCCTTCAAAAAGCTTTTATTTGAACACTATTTCTCTTTTTAACTTGTTTATATATATGTAAACATGTATATATTATTGTATGTATGTTATATAAGTATATGTTACGTATTTATTTATGTAGAATACCTATTATTTATATATTATAATAATTGTTTCTATTTCGTCCTCTCAACTGTCACACCTACCTTTTCTTTCTCTGTTTCTTATCTCTCTCTACTCTGGTTGCCTGGTAGAAATCGCTTTTGCGATAAGGCCGCCTATTGTGCCTACTATATGTTTTTCTTTGTCATTTCTGTTTGTTTTTGTAAATGTGTGTGTTTGTACAATAAAGGATATATTATTATTATTATTATTATTATTAAATACATAAGTTCGAAGAAACCAAATCTCCGGTTGCAACATTAATTCAAATTCACTTTTTCCTATTGCTGCACATAAGGCCAGCAAGACCTACTGCATGCCTGGTGAGTGATGTATTTGGGAGCTTTCGAGGCGGCGTCGCAATGTGTCCTCAGGTAGGTATGCATGGCAGATTGCTACACGATGCAGTCATATACATGTGTCTGATATGTCGAACAAACCGATCTAGAAATACGATTAAAAAGATATACAAGTTGTTTTCCTTGCATATACGGCCTCCTGCGGCACCTACGTAATGGTCTCTCACTCGCCAAATCGGCTCATTCAGTCGACCTCGAGGCACGGACGCGAGTGGCCGTGTGGCCATCTTTAATTCAATCTGTCAAACTTCGCGGCGTTAAGTGCAGTGTTACAATTTTGAAAACAATATTGCCTGATTGTAATAATCAGTGCAACCAGTGGATTTTTACAGCGTAAAGTTCATGAGTGGAGCCCATTTTTAATTATTTTTTTTAATGTGTTTATGTTATTAAGGCATGGGTCTAGATCTATTCCGTGATTAGTGTTGGCAGTGTTTTAAATTTTTTAAAGTTCCGTCGCAACTGTCGCCGGCGAGAGGCCGAAAGGACATTTTCGGTGAGTTCTTTGTCTTGGTTTAACTGCGGCGATATATTAAGGAATTTGTATTATGATATAGAACGAAAGGAAATAAATCAATGCATTATTCGATAGCATTGGTCGTGTCCCAAGGTTGCAACAGTTATTTAATTGTGCGATGAGGCACACTATAAAATACGAGTTATTGATTTTTATCAGATTTTGTTAAACTATTTGTATCTATACATTCGTAAGGTATTTTAAGTACGAAGGCAACCTGCGCTAGGCAGTGAAAGTATCTGTATCCACTCGCGAGCGATGAGGTAATAACAACATGCTTTTGTTTATAAATCTGTTTGTAGCACATTAAAGGCTTCAGACACCCACAGCTTCAGTAACACTTAACAAGGAGATCATTGGGTAACTCTTTACGAATTTGCTAATGAGTATGACTAGCGTCATATATTCGGTAAGACTTATAAGCATGGTTTATGTTTTTTTTTATTATTTTATTTAAGAGCCGTATGATCATTTGTTAGTGTCATCAATGTCCTAGTGATAACAGAGATCGATTGACTTGTACTTTCAATAGGAATCACTGTCACTGATGTCACTGGGACTGGATGCAGCGTAGGGGAGACATGACATAAAAGCACCTCCATGCAGGTCCTAATTATATTGCAACTCACTATATCAACCAGTGAACGGCGAGGCTATCCTCCTTGACAACACGGAAATAGTGAGAAGACTAAAAAGAACAAAACCATTATGGTACAGTGAGTGATATTTACTAAAGAACACAAGAACAAAGTGTCTTATAAACAGTTAGAGACAGTAAGAACTACTTCAGCTATTTAAGTTAGTCTAAAATAACTCATTAGCCTCTAGGGCTAGATCGTTATTCTAATGCCGTGCTTATCACCAGTGTAAGCACGGTATTGCAAAAAAAAAAAACTATATCAACCAATAGCAGTGTACCCGAGTAATGTTTGATTTAATTGGGTAGATTTTATACTGGACTTAATACTTATCTTATGTTTTAATCGAGCTAATAACTTTATGTTTAGGTATGTTTAAGTAAACAAACACCTTGACAAACTTTCGCGATTATAATATTAAGTAGGATGTAACACACAGACAGCTCCAATAGGCAGTGGTACATGTCACCGAGTGTATTTAGCCATGTTTACGCAAACAGCATTTGGGGCAAATCACTTGAGCGTGTCTCTTAGCGAACATTACAGAGTATTGACAAAACATAGCGGCCCGAGGCGGCGGAGATGTATCAATTGATTTAGCGTATGAGGTAATTGGTGTGATGCAATGTCACCGGTGAGGTTGCCCAAGGAAGGTAGTATATCAAGGAAAAGGATGATATTTTTACGACGTCTGTGCATGACATCTCTAAGTGTCTAAAGCATCTAGATACCACACTTGACACTCACAAAATGCCTGGCACCAGGTACAAATACCAAAATAATCAATTCTTTCCATGACTCCAAGCACCTATTTCGTTTCCACCAATACTACCCGAGAATAAGGGATGAACAGATATCGATATTGAACAATACTACATATACATCATCATGCCGAGTTCCTCACGGGGTAGGCAGTGGGAGGAGAGTACTAACTCTCTCTAGACTTACTGACCTCTTTTGCTTCATCTACTTTAATCAACCTCTTACTACACGTTCTCCGGCCTCTAGTAATCGTAAGGTGACTAGGTAGTGCCTGTACTTCGTATATACTTGAAAATCCGTCCCATTTGTATCCACGGATCTAGCAAGAAATGTTAAGCTTTGCTAGCTAAAATAATAAGTGCGTAGTAGAGCAGATTAGAATAGCGTCCGCGGGCGCAGTGAGCGCGTGGCGGAGGCGGGCCGGCCGCGGGGAACTTGGTAGCGGACGTTAATTACAATAACTAACTTTTTGCTGAGTTGGGCAGCGGCGCCAGTGAGGGCGGCGAGCGAGGATTATATAATTTTTCTCACTTTATCACCAACCTACCTGGAAAATGTTATAAAAAGGCGGAAAACGGCATATCTCGAACACGGGATAGATATTAGCTTCTGCCAATAATTCAAATAGGTAAAGTAGCTGGAAGCAAAGCGATGGTCGCAGAGAGATGTCGGGGCTCCGGGGAATTATTCCACTTTGCGCGAATTAGGGACATAATCCATGCGATGATAGCCAAACTTCACGAGTTAGACACGCAGTGTCCACAGATAATACGAATAAACTTTGTAATGCTTTAGGCGTTACCAATAGTATCACAACCGTATTCGCGCGCAGTGAGGCCCCACCTCTTCCATAAAAAGCTTGGTGTGCAGGCGTGGCGTGGGCCGGAGCCGCAGAGCGTGTCCCGGTGACGTCACCGCAAGCCTGCCACGCTAACACCACGAACTATATAGCTATTTATGAGCTAACTTCATATATTTAAGGTCAAGCACCATTTCATTATACTGTCCATACATTTCACGGTAGATATGAGTTTCTACAAACTCCATCAAACCGATCGGACACTCAGGGGTAAGAGCGTCAACGTCAAGGGTACTCCAAACCGGCTAGTGTGTATGTACCATGAATGTGGATGAAGCCAAAAACACTCTACTTTCTGCTTACCGCGTTTGGAGCTCCGTGTGATGATATGTATGTATGTATATGATTAGCCTCCCCTATAGCACTATACCAGATCCCAGTTTGGCTTCTTATTAGAATAATTAAATCGTTGAGAATACTTCTTACCTAACGGTATAATAAACACGCGACTGTGCATCTTTACAACGGTAGTGTTGTGTACAACATTATACTAAGGTCGCATAAGAATAAAGGGGGCTCAATTTAACCCGTCTTCACATTTTGGGTAAGTAAGCACCTGCCGCAAGGCAGTTTCGGGAGACTTATGTGATGCGTGTTCCGACATTAAGCAATAGACGGGCCGTAGAATAAACGCGTTGATTTAATCAAATGTAAATTAAAACATTCGATTATCATTTATAAGAGCTTACGTTCCGATAGACGTAAGATAAATATATATTACATGTACTATAATTAATTTCCACGTTTGTTAGTACTTGAGCCGAGATGCGTGACCCATAGAAAAGACTTCAACGGGTACATGGTAATACCGTTTATGTCTTTTGTATGGGGAACTTAGGTTAAGTTCCGATTTCACAGCACTGCAAAAGGCATATTGTAAGCCTTCCAACTATTGCAGTACAATAAATCGTGGCTTCCTACTGATGTAGAAAAGCGTTTAACAAACACTGGCATTCCATGGATTACACACAAAGCGGTTATCGAGGTATTTAGCACATGATATACTAGGCTTAATTAAAATAAAGACAGTTCACGACCGGAGCCATGCTCGGTACAGCATATAATCATAATCTGAGCATCATTCCCAACACAACAGTTTAATTCACCGTGAAAACAACTCAGGTGTTGTCAAAATTGTTTTCAAATTGAGATTTGACCCATCGACCTATCAATTGCGCGTCCAATTTTAAATTATTGAACTATTGTGTCATGGAACGGTGGGTAGAGTTATACAAACAGCGTGACGGGACGAACATGGAATATATTATGACTGGGGCGATCGCTCTAATATAATGGGATTGAAGGGGCCCTCGTAGAGTTTGTACGGTTGGGAGGAGGTTCGGAGTAATAAGCAAGGGATATTTGTCTATATTTCATCATGATCACATCGAGTCCCTCAGGGCGACGGCAGAGAGAGTAGAGTGTCTCTATACTTTATGCTACATATCAATATATACTCGACTCATTAATACGAACTTACACTTGTACAACAGTGTTTAATGTGGTAATAACAAATGAGTAATCGAACCCCCTAAAAAGTGCAGTGAATCAATCGCATCCAACGGGTTACGTCATGGAGAAATGTGAGTAAACAAGATACAGACGTCTTTATGTGTATTGTAAAAGAAATAAAAACTAAGTACCAGGGCCACAGCACTTAAGAGAAGGTTGTCGTAATTCTGTTTAAGTTGAACTCATTTGTCCAAGTGACTTGTCGGTTTCGAGTCAATTAAAATTAAAGGCTCTTCCATACATATGTCAAATAGAGGCCGCGTCCTGTTGTTGCGTGATGCCTGGTCATCGTAAATTGTCAGATGTATTACGTAACACGTCAATACGTCAACTTGAATTATAAATAAAGAAGCTGTTTTTATCGGATTCCAATGCATTTTAACTATATCCTCACGTCTTCCCACAAGGGTCCACGTGAATGGGTAGTACCCATACACCCACGTTTCAGTGGTATGCCTGAGACACCTGTGACACTGGCCTGTACCTGTGCCGGCACCCGGCGTGCGGCCCGCGCTTGGTGCGGCCATCAAGGCTACTTACCTTTCCATATATTTTTAGATCGAACTTACGCTTAACTGTAGAAACACGGCAATCAATTAAGTGTTGTTCAATATAAAAATAATAATATATCTCACGCCATTCCACACGGGTCCCCGAAGGGGTAGGCAGAGTCCGTAGGTAGTACACACGCCCACACTCCGCCATAGATATATTTTCGGTGCCAACGTGCCATATGGCGAATCCATCGCCGCTACACTAGCACCACTATACTTACGCCTTTGAATTTCCTTTCTAACGTATGCAGGTTTTCTCTCGATGTTTTCCTTCACCATAAAGTTCGTGGCTCGACTAGTCACTGTACCTAATTTCAAGAAGAAAACTCATTGGTACAGTCGGAATTCGAGCTTGCAATCTTTGTGTCGTAGGCGAGTGCTGGAACCACTCGGCCACCACAACTGACGGCTACTAATAAAGGAGGCATAGTATGCGTCTATACTTCGGCCCTCTCATTGCCCTGTCATTATAACCCAGCGAATAGCTCCCAAACAATTAACGCACCGTTTAGACCCATTTGCGCTTAATGTTCATTGATTGAGCCGCTTACTTTGTGGTTGCTGTCGTAAGGGTGATAGTTGATCGAGCGAATTTATCCTTGAATAAAGATCAGAACGGAAAAGATAATCTTCCAGAATGTAGTATTTGTCACAATCGTTTATTTCAATCTTTACGCCTTCGCAATAATATTGTCTGACGGCATCAGTAGATGTGAAAGAATACTCTTTCCGTCGGAGACATGTTTAGGTTCCAACGTGACAAATGGCAGGCTGGTCGTCTCTCAAGCACGAATATTCATGTTTCCTCTTCTAGAACCAGCCGCCCACCACGACTCTTCTTTCAGAATGATTACTTATTAAGACTACGTGAAATCGGCGGTATGAAGAGATTGATGTATGTTAATAAAGTGATGAGACCTGTATAGGACTCGAGAGCAACATCCTCTTTAGTCCATTCAAAATTGGTCTCAAGGCCCTGAGACCAAAATTGTAAAAAATAATACCATTTTGCATACAAGAACACTGCTACATCGATTCTGTTGTCACCAACTTATTGCTCTGGATTTACTTGACGTCTAAAGTCGAAAGAGCATGAAATGATATATGTAAATACGTGTCGTCTGTAACACGCTTATTGTCTCAAAAGATGTAATGACGGCCTCTGAATTGTAGTCAGTGAGTTAGCGCCAGGATGTATGTTAGAGGTTTAACAATAGAGGTACATCTTGAGCTAACGCATTGATTGTCCACCGGCCGTTGCGCGAGCCTTTGTCTAATCACAGATGCTGGTCACGACGGATCGCGAATCCAGGTCAACTGCACGACATCTGACACGTAGGTTTACTCAAGGATGCTGCTCATCTTAAGTTAAATGGTGCAACTTTAGTTTACAAAGTCAGCGCCATTATGAAGCTGGGTATACCAAAACTATGGTGCTAGATTTGTTTTTTAATCCGACTGCTGTGTTTATACAGCAAAATGTAAAAACCAGTGAAAGATCATCATTATCCTCAATTCGTTAACATGAATTTTAACAATCATATCAAACAAGTATCCACATACGTGTGAATATAATGGATAACTTGGTCTTCCGACGAAGGAAAACATCGAGACGAAGCCTGCGCACGAAAGGATATTCTAAGCCGTATGTATAGTCGTGCTTGAGTAACGTCGACGGACTCGCCATCTGTCACGTTGGCACCTAACATATATCTCTGGCGGAATGTGGGTGTGTGGGTACTGCTGATTACAGTGTAAACAGCCTTGCCTCACTTAACAAACAACACGAATATCTTTCGTGTTTGGGAACATATTATAATATGTAGATTGAGAAGGTCGCGCCGGGGCTAAGCCAGTTGTCAATACAACTACAAGGCGACACTTGTTCGAGTCATCATTTATATTTATTTCTCCAAATTATTGATATCTTTACTCAAACAACAAAAAAAAATACAACAAATAGCATATCCTCACAAGTAATCATCCTTAATTACAATTTACCACGTAAGCTCTTATTCAATAAGGTTATCCACTTCCATATAAAGCCTTAAGCCAACTATCTAATCCAGTCGACTATTTAAGGCAAAACTGTTTTTTCAATTCAGATCTGTAGTTCCAAGCGAAACTAAGACTTCCTTCCGCGCTGAAGCAAACAAACTCTCCCTATTTATTATTTTTGTAAGCCACTCGGGTATTGCAAAATATAACGATACGTTGAGAGCGCTATGCTAAGCCTGTATCTTGGCATACAGCGGCTGGCGGGCGCCCTGTCGTCAAACACACAAGGCATGTATTTAGCTGTGTATGTAACATGGATTATAGCGACAGATAAGGCACGACGATGTTTTCTCAACAAATAACTGTCTACTGAAGGACACAGCTGGGTATATTTGGGCCAGCAACGCACCAAAGATACCCTTGGTGGTGCAAAGTACTCGCTTATTATATGGCGGACCGCATGCTTGTTACATGACAAAAATTGCCCGAGTAGTCGCTTGGTATCAGTTCATCAGACGCTGTAGCATGTTTATAGGCGTAATATACACCTGTCACTTACACATTCTTGAAATATTATTGCAGTACGGCACAGTATGGCCGAGAGGTATTATTATAAACGATATATGATACGTAGAGACAATTTTGTTTGATGGAAAGCGTTTTTGCTTGAATTATTTAAACTTAAATGAGGTTTGTATCTCAATAAACGTGACACCGACATATGTACATATATACGTATGTATATACGGTAAATACTATTGTTTTCATCAACAAAGCACGCGGGTGTGGATGCTAATAAGTGTATTATCGTGTCGGATGGCAGACACAGCATGCGCAAGGAGTTACATGCGCACTGTTTGCGCAAGTGTGCCGCGTTGATGCGCGCGCGCCGTTGGTGTTAATCATTCTAGGGCAGGCTGCAGGCTGACCCTTTGCAGGGCGGTCTTAAAAATATTTAAGGCTAACAAAATGTCTATGTCAACGGCGATGACTAGACAAAACCCCATGACCATGATGGCACAGACCATGGATTTGAGCGTTGCTGGTTCACAACTAAGTTTGAGTTAACGTAGAGAAGTAAGTTTACTTTAAAATCTACTCAGAACCAGTCGATAGTGCGTGCTAATTTGATAAAGCGACATCTTTTGACAAGTATCTAACACTATAGCGCTAGTCTTCGTATTCAACATTCCTAGGTTCTCCACCTGCATTTTGCAGAGTTACCAACTTAACTTAACTACAATATTACAAAGTATCAGTCTTAACACCTTATAAATAAAAGCCATATTATTTTAAAACCCAATGCAAGTACATTTGCATCATTACAATAGACATTACAGTATTTACGACTTCTATTACAAGTGTATAAGGTCTCAGTTCGCTTGTAGCGGGTGCAAAATAGGTTGGTTACACATAAATAATGATTGCACTATGCGTGGGCGCAAGGTGACATGCGACGTCATTGATACAACCTGCGCTGCAGATAAATAAACACAGCACTACAAGCAGGTTGAGAGTGCACCAAATGTTCACTGCAGACCTAAGACTGGCCCACGTCATTATGCAGATGATTTCAACTTAATGGGGATGAAAGACGCCTTTAGTAAAATTCGTAGCTGATACCTTTAATATGACGCCCGTCTGGTCTAGTGGTTAGAGCTTCTGACTGCGAAACTTGAGGTCGCGGGTTAGAACCCGCTCGAATCTCCCGTTCGGCTCAGTAGAATAAGTTACCGGAACATATCCTAAGAGCGACAATAAAAAAAAACTACAATTTTTTCTACTAGTTCTATTTACGTACTAATACAATCGGCAGCTCATTGGAATGATTACCATATTAATTAGTTACATCAATATGTGTGACGCTCCATGCATCCAGTCTTTGTTCTACGATGTACAATTCAAAGTGGATAATGGCACCTCCTAATGTTTTATGGACGCCTGGTACTTATCTTGATTCGTTAGCATGGCGAGTGATATTCCATACTAAAAGTTCCTTTAAGTGGTCACAATGTCAATTGTAAGAGTTATTTGTTTTTTTACTGTATTACAATAATTTGAAACATGTAAGTCGCTAAGAAAACGAGAAAGTTAGCCTTTGCGGATGCCACAAATCTCCCGGATGAATAATAATGTACTAACATTGGTACTAACCAATTAGTTAGCAATGAGCCGCCGTGTTAGACTGACCGCCGTTAAAGTCATGCACGAGGTTGGTTGCCGAACTATTGAAGCGACATCGTCAAATTAAACATAAAAATATCATTAAGCTCTTATTGCCTACGTCATTCCTTCGTGGATACTATATTACTTAATAACCCTTTCGTCTGTCTATGTCTATTTGTTTGGCAGTATTTTTTTTTATTTAACGAAGGCTTAACCTCGGGACTTCTCTGATATTTTATATTCGGGATCACAAACCGAAACCATGATGAACAGGGGTTCACTGACAGTTATGTGGATACTTTCAATACATCTTGTTTGACGACCACTGTCCCACCTCTGTCTACTCGTTTTGAGAAGCCGTGTATATATATCCCTGAGCGTGTCAGCACAGGTGGGTGCACACGTGCGGTCAGGCGCTGTGACCTTGTCAAGCAGTTGTCGCATGCGTGACCTGCCGGGCAGGCCTAGAGTCAAGGTCCCTGCTTCATGAATACAAGGGTCACATAACGGTAGTTTGTGCTCATTTTAAGACATGCCCCGAGGCTTTATTGGTAATTTTTTTTTCGCAATAAAACATTTTATCTCCTAATCCAGCTCATAATCTATCTCTGTGCCAAATTTCATACAATTCAATTCAGTGGTTCTTGCGTGAAAGAGTAACAAAACTCCTCACAAACTGTCGCATTTATAATTTTTAGAACTACATTTAACTTTTCACGTACAAATACACTGTAGTTTGAAACAATAAGCGTTAAAGAGTTACCACTGATGATAAATGTGGATTAAGAGAAAGAAGTCGGTGGTAGGTCTAGTGCTCTACTCTGTCTGCCTACCCCGTGAGGGACTCAGTGATGATTAGGAAACTTACAAATGCCTAAATGAGAACTCTTTATTGTAAAAAAACTATGAATAATTTTAAATATCTGTCGATCAATTACTAGGAATGCATAAATTATCAGAGAACACAATTTGCTTATGATAAATTTATCGCTTTATTAATAGCAGTTCGAAATTAAATACCATATTGAATAACTTGTTGCCATCCTCGGGACCTTGTCACGGTGGTATCATGACCAAAATTAAAAGCAAAGTAAACCTGATGTACTGAGTTTTTTCACGAAGCGTGCACCATTTGACATTGTCAGCCTCTGTGATGACAGATCTATGTCAATCACCAAAGATAGCTGTTATTATCACGAACGGTTTTTAAATATGGTGATTAGAACTCATGTTATTAAAGAAATCGAGAGCCATCAAGCAAGATAAAACAAGCGGGAACGAGCATAGCTTGTCACCTCGCCACCACAGTGGTGCAATCCAATCTAAACGTGGAGGTCATTGAACGTATAACTTATGTTGATAAGGCCCCAAAACAAATTAACGATAAAATCTATTAGTTTATAATGTACTTTAGCACGTGACTATATAAACCAGTGAGGAGCCAAAACAGTGCGGGGCACTAGAGCAAATATAGGTTATAAATACAATAATTGCTCACACCACGCAGTTTATGGTGAAAGTAGGCACGATGAAGGTTTCCTTTCACTTCAACTTTTCCAAGAAATTATTTTCCAACATACACACATGAACATTCAAAGACGTGAGTAAAGTCGTGCTTGAAATGCGGCGATGTCGTTTCTATCTGTATCAAAATATATCTCTGGCTACAAAATATTGTTGCTGCTATGCGAACAGGCTGGTTACATAAAACCCTTTTTAATAAATAACGATATCGATCTCAATTAAGTAAGTAAACATTAAAACACACGAAAATATGCTGTGAATGCGGCATTCTCTCCCATACAAGTCAATATATACATTTATTTTAATTACACATTTAGCAACGTGTCCACTGCCGGCGGGGCCTTGGGCCATTCTCTTGGATATATTACGTTTATGTTATCTTAAACGTTTATACCTGAAAACATACAAACATATATCCTGTTTATTATAATTATCCCAGCATCGCACATAAAGTGCACTGACATATAAACAAACATAACAAATACACCTAAATGGTACACCTAGACACGCAGCGAACGAATATTATAATCACATAATTGTTTTTATTTCTATATCCTCACGCCCTCCCACAAGGAGTTTGTTAAAGCAGTTGATAAACGATAGCCACAGCGAATGGCTAATTCCATATATACTGGCGCTCCCCCCTGGCGGATAGGCAGGGTATCCGGTGAGGTACTGGGCGAAATGATATATCTCAGTGGAGATCAAATATTATATCTGATATCTTATCTGTGGTAACCGAGTGGTTCGAGTGGTTACCCACAACGCAAACAGCTTTACTGACTAAGTACAGTCACACCACGAGCTTCACGGTCATGGAAAACAACGAGAGGAAACCGTTCAAGAAGAAATTCATAAATGTATGAGTATAGTCTCGCCATCTAATCACATTGGCATCTAAATCTCCGGTGGACAGTGTGTCCGTACTACCTACACACCGCTGCCTACTCCTTCGGGGACCCTTGTGGGAAGGTGTGTATATGTTAGCCTCATACAAGCCCACTAACGTGTTACAATAGACGTCACCGCAGTACATCACATTCCCAGTACATGCCCAAACATAGCGGCGCCAATTAGCTACCGACAAAGGAATAATGCTCCAATTTTTTAGCGAACTATTTTGAACAGTTTTTGTGCGAGTTGGCAAGGTTGGCCGCGAGATTGCAATCTGCATATAGGAACTGTTCTTTGCATTACTACAATGGACTCGATAACAAGTCAGCATGGATACCTACTTTGCTTGCAAAAACACTAGTTCCGTGAACGCGCTGAAGAACTGTTGGATTTGTTCGCTATTAAAGGCAAATTATATCATTAGATCCCTGGTGGCTGAGTGGTGCGTGTTGACAAACGAAAGAGAATTCGAAGATTGCAAGTTCGAATCCCAACTGTACCAATGAGTTTTCTGCACCTACATACATTTGAGAAGACATTCCAAGCCATACATGTGTATACCCTGCAAGTACTCCTCAGGAGTGCTAAAATCACCCGATAAAGTTATGTACAGAATATATGTAAATGAGGGTTAAAAATTGCGAAATAACCCCGTTCAGGTTTCCCCCACTAAGTACAGCATAGAGTTCTTCAAGTAGAGTGTGAAATATTCCTGCGCCCCTGGTGTTGCAAGCGTCCCTAGACGGCGGTTGCATCTACCAGGTAGGCGGGTCGCGTGCACGTTTGCCACCTTAGCAGTGTCAAAATGACAATGACAACCGTAGCTTCTCCATTTTACAGAATATCGCAGCCAATTGCCACTGCATCCGGGTAGTGTTGGTTCCAGAATTGCACACCGCGCTTATAGAAGTGGGATCGTCTGTTCTTTATGCTGCTAGCACAGCAACGTCCTAGATGTAAGGTCTCCAACTGTCGACTGGTACTTCGGGTTTTGACTTTATTGTATATAGTAACCCACCTGATGGGGTGGGCTGATTGCCACATTCGTCTCCATGTTGCGAACGTTAATGTGCAATGGTAACCGCTTTCCATCAAGTGATAGGTAACTGGATCTAACATTACTAACACAATTAATAACAAAAGTGTGAGCTACTTTACCTCACAGAGAGCTACGTAAGTTATCAATGTCCACACTCTAAGCTCTGTCGTAAAAAATCTCCCGTCTATTAGAGCTAGTTAGTTTTTGCTCAAAATGATTGTATTGTCCGTCTTTACGTGCAGCTATTTCTGTGTTAACAATTTACACGTGCTTTAGTTCTTTTGGCTCTGGCCGCCCCTGGAATCGGGAGGTGTTTTAAAATACCTATCACATGAGTAATCCAAACACAAATAATAGTGTGGTCCAACCGGAATACCAGGATCGCATCAACAAGTAAGTAGTAGCGAGCAGGTACGTATAGAATGCGATGTAGATCGCGTGCGGCCGCGCAAGGTCGCCCGCGCCTTCACTTGGCTGGTTGGTGATAGAAATGGTAACACAACCTACAAAAAGGGGCCAAATAGTTGAAGCAGCACTACATTGATCACGGCGAGGTAGGAAGAGTAGAGTGCCAGTTCTCTCTAGACACACAAACCTCCGCAGTATCCATATTTGTCAGTTTGTTGATAAATACTCCCCGGTTTAAGTACCATTAGCGTTCCCATCCTTGAGTGTCCGATCGTAATGATCTAGGTTGTTGGAACGTGGTCTTTCTATCTCTTATTACGCACCGCAATGTATATCTGTTTCGTTAATCTGAATAACAATATGTTTGCCAAGATTAATTTGTTACATTTTGTATGAATGCACATGAAGACGAGAAAAATCATAATGCAAAATTTCCATTATCTCCAAAAAACAAAACAACGAAATTAGGACATATCAATCCCAAATTGATATATGACATGATCCATATATAAGATACATGGAACGCGATCGGCATCGCAGTATGTAGATATCAAAGAATTAAATAGATTTTAATACCTCAAATTAGAAACAATAGTCAAGGACATTGATGCCGGATTATTCAAAGTTAAAAACGACCTTTCGAACTTTGTTGTAGTATCCAACGTTTTGAAAGCACGTCTTAAAGCAATGAAATAGAGATTACTATGATTTTGATTGGCCATCAATAACAGGATCATGAGCCAATCAGCTGACAGCAGTAGGTATACCAGGAAGTGGGCGAAGGTCGACTTAAGTTAGCGTTTATAGGTCACTTACAGAATATGCTAAGCTAAAACGTAGCGCTGATGGAACTCGTTTACGGTGCGATTTCATTATATTTACTAATTATTGTCATTATAATGCAAAAAAAAGATATAAAAAGAGTTTCGTAAATGATTATTAAAATCAAATTATTTTATTCAACGTAAGGGACACAGGGAACACTTATTGAACGTCTCATAAAATAATAATAATATATCCTCACGCCTTCCCACAAGGGTCCCCGAAGGGGTAGGCAGAGGTGTATAGGTAATACCCACACACCCACTTTCCGCCAGAGGTATACTTGGTGCCAACGTGACAGATGGCGAGTCCATTGAACGTCTTATACTTAGTAAAAACTTAAGTTACCACCGTTTCCAAGAAAAAAGAACCTGCCACGAGAAGAAACTGCGAAACAAACTCCCCGGTTTTCTTTTTTAACATCTGTTCCCTTTTACGTAGGGGTAGAAAAATATTAAAGTTGCACAATTATAAACTCTGTATAAGAGGATCTTTTAACAATGAGTGAGAGGGAGAAATAGATGAGTAGACTATCGCAGATCGCCACGTGCTCTACT
The DNA here is from genome assembly GCA_016069955.1 of Drepana arcuata. NCBI lineage: Eukaryota > Metazoa > Arthropoda > Insecta > Lepidoptera > Drepanidae > Drepana > Drepana arcuata. The sequence goes on along the minus strand of JACCPG010000482.1, from coordinate 39,179 downwards.
CATCTATATAAGTATTATTAATATCTTATACGTACAACTTTAGAATACAAAATTTCAATAAGGGACGATAAGGAAGGGACGGGAGTTTTTTTCTATACGACGTTTTTACATATTTGTTATCTTTGGAGCATCGTCATGTGTTCACATATTCAGAGCACCCAAGCTTTGAGTAGAGATCAAATCTATAACGGATCGTTAATACGTTTCGCAATTGTGGCGAACATAGAACAACACGTGATTAATAGCATCGAAGCCTCTCGTCACTAACTCCTCATTAGTGCAAGGCCATGAGTACCAGGCCATATTAATGGCTGCAATTCTTCTTCTCGGCACGTTAGCGTGCGATACCGATTTGGGTGGAATACTTTATCTGTAGTTAGTTTAGTTTGTTTTTTAAAGATTACATAATAGAACATATCAGAACATAACAGGGTCGGCAACGCGCGAGTGATACCCCTGGTGTTGCAAGCGTCCATAGGCGGCGGTAACCGCTTACCATCAGGCGGAACGCATGCTTGTTTGCCACCCAAGTGGTATATAAACATAAACCCGCCAGAGATATATTTTAGGTGCCAACGTGACAGATGGCGAGTCCGTCGCCGTTACTCAAGTACGGCGATACATAATAAAATAAATAACTATACGGCTATACATACGCCTTTGACTTGCTTCTCAGACGTATGCAGGTTTCCTCTCGATGTTTTACTTCACCGTAAAGCTCGTGGTGTGACTAATGACTCTACTTCATAATGATCATAATGATCATTGGTATAGTCGGGATTCAAACTTGTGTGTGTGGTCGTGTGGTGGCCGAACCACTCCGCTAAGGCTCTTCCTTTATAAGGAAAATGATGTAGGGTAGGATGACTCAGCCGGAGCCAGTCGGGGCTTATCAATCAATCAGGCTGTCGTCAATGAGATATTTTTTACCACTTAGGGATATCAACTTAAGTCGTGTTAAGGCCAGCTTACATTGACGAGTAATTGGGATCGTTGCACTTGCTATACGCATGAAATTATTAATTATTTAAAATAATTATATTCATTAATGGCCACTGACATAAAATTCTGTTATTTAGTTAACGTTACAGATGGTGAGTACTTACAAGTGTAGGAATTTCTTTTAGTAAATTAGAAAAGTATAGAAACTCTCATACGTAACTGCCATCTTGACTGAGACCTGTATACATACATATGTACGTCAGATGATGACACGTTGGCACCTATCTATCTATATATGTTATAACTAAATATATAAATAATTGTAAAATTTTAGCTTGATCACATTTTCTCTATCTTCGACGTCGAAGTAATATTTGTGTAATAAAATATAAAAAAACAACATATAAAGTAAAATCTAGGGGAAGAGAAAGAGGTCTGTAATTCTAAAGAGCTGACGTTCTACAATTCTACCGCGTGATGATATGTTTATGTCAATAAGCAGTGAATTTATGCTCCAACTCCAGTTAATGATAAATGATAATGTAGCCACAGTAATGATTGCCAAACCTGGCCAGTATACATTCAGCTTAACACGTCTCGACGCGAACCGGTTTGGTGGACATTACAGTCCAAGAGTTTCCTGCTCCGCCGCGCCACTCAAATCGACTGGACGTAATAGGTGTATGCTAATGTGTGGTTGTGTTCTAGACAAGATTTTGTCGTTTGTCGGCTTAAAAAATAAATGGGTTCCGTCCGCGGCGCAAGGGCGGTGATGATATGTACAGCTGGCTCGCTGCCAGGGCCTTTGGCGTGCGCTATATTACTTACGTGAAGTTTTAATGGTCGTAAGAGCTTTGTAGTGAAGGAACATATAATATACGTTTGAGAAGATATTCAATGACGTATGAATATTGGTTCTTGAAAAACGACAATGAATTAGCCATCTGGCACGTTGAAAATAATAATCTTCGGCGAGTGGGTGTGTGAGTACTAACTGTCCACGCCTTCTCCTACCCCCTGGAGGACTCTTGTGAGAAGGCCTGGACATGCTGTGCACATACGGCCGTTCTACACCCTCTACCCGAGAGGGTGTAGAGCGCCAGTTATCACTAGACTTACAGACGAATTTCGCTTTATGTACATTCATCAGTCTCTTTAATACATAATAATGTTTATTTCGTACAAAGGATAAATTTTGAACAAGCGTATAGTTATAACAATACATATAAACTGCATTGTTATAACTATACGCCATGTCTGTCAATAAGACTGCAGCTGACATTGCTGACGTCACTTTGCGAAATGCAATGACGTAATCGAGGGATCGCGTTCAGTTTATACAAGGCAAGTTTAAGGGGCTGGGCAAACTTATGTTCTCATTCCAGACGCCATCCACAGACGCTTACAAATGCTAGGTGTTAGGATGCAAGTAGTCCTTCACACATAATATAAGTTGTTAATACCGTCAGGACGCACGATGGGTGGTCACAACTAGCACACTTGATTATGGAACATACACTTGAAAGAAGTTAGAGCTCCTTCCAAGGCAGAGGGAACTACTTACTAACTATACAATTTTAAGTATGATGAAAAATTTTTTATAAGAAATTGGTTTGATAATGAAACAGATTATTTAATTAATTAATTTTATAGTTCAAGCACATTGAGCTCACCGAGTCACTGAAGCCATTTAAATTCCCAAACGTCCTTCAAGATCTACTTTCTAAATACGGTTATATGAGGAAATAACTTACCATGCAAAGCTCTTATGCGGCATAAAAGCCTGAACGTGTTTGGTATATATACTGAATTACATAACTCAAATGCCCTTATATTATATATATGTATTTACTTGATGATCCCTTCACCAGTTGCTTTTAATTGTGAACGGCCCGTTACGCTCTTAGAAAAGGTTTCAAGTACCTAACCAAATAAAACTATATACGTACATTACATATCCATTCCCTTACTTTGAGATCAATGTTTAAAGCTTAATTGTTTCGAGTAAGTATTCCATACGCCATCCCAGTAAATCAGCCATTACGGACCCACTGCGGGGCATAGGCCTCTCCAACGCGTCCTTGATTCCGATCCTGTGCCTCCCAGCCACCGCCACGATGTCGTCTAACAATCTAATAAGTGGTCTTCCAGCGTTTGTTTTAGTGCTCCACCTTTCTACGTAACACTTAGTACCAATTAATCTGGTACCAGATCTCCAGACGGATTAAGTCAAACGCTGCGTTAATGTACTCCGAGCGAAGCTAAATTAAAAGCACAACAACATAATCTGCACAGAAAACGGTTAAGTTCTTTGTTTTTGGCATAAATTCCATTTTTAGCTGGATAATTGCGCTGTTTACATGCCGGCCGCGGCTCGTGCGGTTGCTTTATTTATTTTTGAGCTGAGATGAGATGCAGCCGTGCGATATGGCGCGGCGCATGTAGCCTCTGGTGGCTAGCGCGCGGGGCCTCATTGAGCGCTGCCACTTAGCCTGGACTACACGTCAACTTTGACAGCTCAATGACGTGGAAACGTCATTCGAGGATGGCCAATGTACATGGTACCAGGCTACAGATATACAAGCGTACTATTTAGATTACACATCCTTTTATTTATGTTCCGAGTAAAACTCGCGAATTTTGTAAATAGCATAGCTTAAATTTGTCTCTCTTTAACAGACTTGAAGGAAGGATGTGTTAAACTTGTCGTTAAAAAAATTATTAGAGTTCTGCAAACATTACATTATTATGATTATTTTCCTGAACATGTCCGTAGTGACCGGTTAAGTAGATAGTTAGGTGAACTCAAGCCCTGTTGTCAGTTCGAAGTACTGAAATGAAAACACCGTGTGAATCGAAATTATAATGAAATCAATTACATATATCTTTATTCCGCGAGAGTTGGATGACATTAAACCTGTGCCTCCCTCTTAACCGACGCGTCACTTACAGGCGTCTCAATGAATATTGAATACGATACCTAACATGAGTAATACAGATAATTCCATACTTATAAATACATAAATACTGTTGCGAGATTAAAAATACAACATGGACATTATCGCTAGGTATATACTGCCTGTAATCTGACAACACGAGAATACGATGACAATCGAGTAACGAGATATATATTTTCGTGCGGGTAACATCGATATGAAACTGGTTGTAATTACGCTGATAATGTTAAAGAATTCTGGGTACAAGTTAGACCTCAAATCTTGAATATTATCTGCATAGCACCATCGCAATCACCTGGGATCGGCGTGATACGCTGGCTGGTCCAGACTGCAGCAACCACCAGCTTAATATAGCTCTTGGTGAAGACATGTTTTCTCAATATTAAATTAACATTACATTAATTAAATCACTATATTTATATATGTATATATATATATACATATACATATATACATATACAATATATTATACATATATACATATATATTATATATACATATACAATATATTAATTATTCAATCTTATCTCTTAATGCCGCCAATTCCGATCTGTCACTTATTTTTCTTATCATCAAACTGCAGAGCGTATGTCAAAGTGGCCAGTACTAATTTTATGCAAGATATTTTTTAAGTTACATAAATTTACGATCTACTTGTTCGTTAATTATTCAACATTTTATTATTACTCTACAAATATCTATTGGTATTTGTAGAGCAATTAACTCATCTGGTTTACGACCTAATAAATAGTAATTGGTTCATATAAATGTGCGTACGTGTTCCTATAGTAACCGATATTCCAAATATATAAGCAACAAGCCAATCGTTATCCTTAAAGCTGGCGGCTTTAATTATGTACAGCTAATGCTATTTACTCTCATTAAAACCGTACACGAGAAAATAATAAAAGGCTTACAATGTACACGAAGATGTTATCGCGCGGCTCACACCGACACGCCATTTTATACACATACTTTACGGAGAGTTCAAGTGTAAAAGTCAAGGCTAATTAAAATCTGTTCACGTCAATCGCCTATTTGAAGAGAAATGGTTAGCCGACACTCTTGTTTCGGGTATAGAGCCTCTCAAAATATATTTAACACACGTAGGGATGGTTGGGGTCCAGCTGCCCGAATAACCCGGGTTCATCTCACAACAACCAATTGTCTGCGTACAGATTATGTCACCGACATTCGTGTTCGCACGACGCATGAGTTACAAACACTTGATAGATATTTGATTTTAGAACTCTATGTTGTATGTGATCTTCGTTTTTTCAAGTTATTGAGTAATAAGTAGCTTCATCGCTGAGAACTTGGCTGTAGGCCTGAGCTATTGAAGTCACAATTGCTATTGGTTAATTTTTAAACATAGAATGGATAGATAACAAGTGACAATCGCTCTACATGTGCAACAACTGTCATAGAAAAACACTTTATGATTTAAATTTAGAATAAGGTACGTGGTAACGAAATACTTCCCGAGTATTTTGTTTTATCTGTCACAATTTATACTATTAAAATAGAACGCATTTTAAGCAACCATTAGGTATTTTATTGTCCGGCTTAATTGGTTAATTCAAAATGTTGAATTATAAACCGGAACCCTTATTATATAACCCTCATGTCTTTTATTCACCCGCAGCGGAAATCGAACGCGCGACTTCAAGTTTTCTAATCAAGAGCTCTTACCACTAGACCAGACAATCAATCAATCAATCCAATTCTAATTAATTAATCCAGCTAATATTATATCCCAGTGCCAAGTTTCATACATTCCGTTACCTACGTAGTTTTTTCGTGAAAGTACTACAAACATCCTTACAAACTTTCGCATTTATTATATTAGTACGATTGCTAAGGACATGGAATCACGCAGAGCTGCGTGCCCCCTACAATTACACCGCGGGGACTGTACACAGAACACTTAAATAAACAATGATCCCACATCGCAATAATGAGGTTAAAATTATTCAATTTTGTATTAACACGAACTGCGTGCGAACAGCGGCGTTTCCGAGATTCATATTTGGTTAATGTCAAGTTCATTTCAATAATGATTTTTGAGTGTAAATATTACCGTTAGCCTTAGCTTGATGTACAGTTCATTGCAAACAATAATGCCTCATATAATTAACTATTAAACGACATTTGAGATATATTCCTAAATATACACGTTGATGATCCTTACAAAACATAAACTTGCAGGGTGTTTTCTAATGAGAAGTGTATTCATCTTTACCCCTTCGCACAAGGTGCCTGCACTCTGCAGGGGTGGCCTTTGGAGATATTCAGGTATGTGACTCATCGTTGAATGTCTTCTCAGAAGTATGCAGGGTTCCTTTCTATGTTTCGCTTCACCGTAAAGCTCGTGGTGGGACAAATCACGCATCACGTATGTAGATACGTGATACGAAAAAACTCATTCATTCTGCCTACCCCGTTTGGGACTCGGCGTGGTGATATGTTTGTTCATATAAGCGGAGTACAATGGCAACGGTTTATTATATTATACCTATCCTTTATTTATTTCTTAAAAATATTTCTAAGGCGTATGTATAGTCGTGCTTGAGTAATGGCGATGGACTCGCCATCTGTTACGTTGGCACCTAAAATATATGTCTGGCGAAAAGTGGCGTGTGGGTACTACCTTATTCAGATGTTGGTCTTATAATTTTTCACCCAAGTGAAGCTGGGCGGCACAGCTAGGTGTGGGCAATGCTAGTGGTAGCGCAGCGCTAAGTGAGCGCTCGTGATGGGGCCGCGGCTGCAGCGGCCCGCCTTGACCGCTGCTAATCGCCACCTGCCAGTGTCAAGTATTTCACTTGCGGTCTCACCTGCATTACAACACAGGCTTACCGTCAAAATGGATTATACACTTTGACATGGCCTCAAGGGGTAGGCAGGGTGGGTAGAGCTCTAGACATCCTTAAGCTTACAACTTTTTTCGCATCAGTACTAGTGTGTACAGGATGCCTCAGAAAATGGGGCAGTTGGTGAAATATGTGAATGGGCTTATTATTGCATAAAGATCTGCCGAAATGTAAAAGTTATAGAATCGAACGAAGAACCTAGGTTGTTGGTTTTTTAACTCATTATTCATTTCAAAAATAGCGTTTCGTAGTGAATATTACCCCTTTAATAACGTTGTAATTTTGTTATCTTTGGAAATATATTTATTGCATTGTCATGATGATATTTAAGCAACACACTATAAGTCTACAAGATGTTATGAGGCATCCTGTACAAATATCCAATTGGAATTGGCAAGTGTTTGTTATTGTTTTCATGTAGGCACGTGTAAGCACTACGCAGGCTTGTACTGGAACTGTAGGACACGTTCCTGAGGGGGGGTGGGGGCGTGGGTGTGGGGGTGGCTCGCTGGCTTCCGATCAATGGGGGAGCGAGTCAGACGATTTGAAACCTTAGAGCTACGCGATGAGTCTGGCACCTGTGAGAGAAAAGATATATCTCCGTTACCTCAATTATAGATATTATGTCTTTTAATGCACGTATGATCCAAAATAATGTCAATGTTAAAGTAGTTAAACACACAGGCAAGAAATATTTCACTGTATGAATCAGATTTGCTTCGATCTTCGCAGAATAGTGAAAAATATGTAGTGATATAGTGTAGTGATAGAGTACGGACCCAGACATTATACTACTGACCTCTGGTTGACTTATTCATCTGGACCTTATCAACAAGTCCGCATGGTGTATTTGATATCAAACAAGACATATTTTCTGAGTGCTACATATTCCCGACGGTAAATAGAGCTTTAGATACTTATATCATTTTTCATTCAAGTCCTCTGAGCTCAACTACTTCGCAATTCGCTACCAATAAATGACGTCACTGCAATAGACCAATCAGAGCCCTAGGTCTACATCGCGCTATTAAAGTTTTCCCGATCCGTGACTATATATAGGAGTGCCAGGTTTCCTTCGTCGGGAGTCCTTAGCTACACGGTGTACCGGTGCTGACGGGGGGCCGGTCTAAGCCCCCGTCCCTGAAACATAACGACCTTACAATTCGTATATGGCGATGAAACCGACTGCTCGATAAAGAGATTATACACAAATAAGTTTATAAGCAAACATGCACAGAACTGATGATAGAGAGAAATCTCACACACCCCCGAAGTAGCTTCCTCGACTCCTTTTTACATCTACACTCTACACCTGCGCCAAGTATGTTGCATTATTTGTCACATTATGTTTTATAAATAGCTGTGCTTGTGTAAATATTTTTTTATTAATTGCAAGCAATCAGGAGTACTCGGCGAGCATAGAGTATGAAGAGACTAATGAAAGTGGGTGTATGGGTATTAATTATACACCTCTGCCTACCTTTACCCCTCCTTCCGCCTTAGGGGACCATAGTGGGATGACGTGAGGATATAAATTATAAGGTGTACGGTATTGATATAGCAATAATTATGAACTCAACATGAAAATTAGATTAAAGGCAAATCAAATGAAACTTTTTTTCCAGCAAGAAATACTACCAATTAAAACGTTACGCGGGCGAAACCGCAAGGTATAGCTAGTATGCAAATAATGTTAGCAATTTAGTGCACCAACCTTGCGCTGAGCTTATCACACCCGACTAGCAACCATAAATTGTAGCTTTTTCAGACATTCCACGATTATCTAAATTCGAGCTGTTTTTGTAAAGACATTTATTTGGTGAGATATTGATATTCAAATAGTAGTTAGCATGTGAATAGTAGGTCGGCTGTAGTAGTGTCGCGGTGGGCTAGCTGATATGTCAGTGCAGACATTACCGTGTCAAAATGGCGGCCATTTTGTCATGCACGAGATGATTCGCAATGATTTCATGGCCTGAATACACAAGGCCTTTTCACTCTTACAAGGGGCACCTGCGCGACCAATATCCGTCGCGCGGTATTTACTAATATATCCAAATCGTAACAACCTCGGCTAAGTACACTAAATATATAAATAAATACCTGGGACAACTCCACACAAATTGACCTAGTCCCAAATTAAGCAAAGCTTGTGTTATGGTAACTAGACAACGATATATTTACTTATATAGATAGATATATACTTAAATACATAGGACATCCAAGACTAAGGTACAAATATTCGTGTTCATCACACAAATATCTGCCCTCAGCGGGATTCGAACCCGCGACCTCAAGTTTCGCAGTCAGTAGCTCTAACCACTAGACCAGACGCCAACAGTCATCATAATTATTTCCTGAACTTATAGCCATGGTTACCACCATGCCTTGTGCCACCTTTAGCCGTGTGGTTTGAATAGTTACCTGCAACACAAAGATCGAAAGTTCGACTCCCGAACTGATTACCAATGAATATCGAGAGGAAATCTGCATACGCTTGAGAAGAAATTCAAATTACTCGCCATCTGTCACATTAGCACCTAAAATATATCTCTGGCGAAAAGTGGGTGTGTATATTTATTATTATTTTTCTGAACTTAAGTATAGTGATCTACCACACTAAGAGATTTACGGTAACCTGCGTAAGCTTATGAAATGCAAAAAGGTCTATAATCAAAGTAAAACAGATGAATATTGACTCGAGCCCGTGCCCTGAGATCATGTATCAATTTTACTCGTATGATGAACCGGTTTACCAGACCAGGTTCCTGACCCATTGGCCAGGTCACCTTGCCCCGAGGGAGGCCGGGAAGACTTTCTTTGCCGCGTTGGCTGCCTTGACCGCATGACGTCATCGGTCATTTTAATATGTTTCAGTATATCATACTGTTAAATGGTGTTTTTATTAAGAAAGCGCTATATCATGGGGAATATTCTTGATGACTCGTCAATTGCTCTCGGGGATTTCCACGCAGAAAGACTAAAAGAAAGAGAAAGAGATAACCGCTTACCATCAGGCGGACCGCATGTTTGTTTTTCCACAATGTGGTATAAAAAAAAAAAGAGAGGTATTAGTCTCTCTCGTCCTCGCTCTCTAAGATACTTTGGTCGCGGTGTTCATAACTCCATAGGATTTGGTTCTGTAACCGCTATTGGAGATCAAAGTCTGCAAATAGACGTGTAAACCACCGCAAACATTTTGCAACAAAACTGCGATGGCAAATTTGGTCTTTGCTCAATATTGACTGAGCAAAAGGCTGAATACTTGTTAAGTTGTAGCAAAAAACCTTTCTCGCCCACCAATTGTACACTAGAGCCTAAAGCCTTGTACTGACTCTTAAGAGCATTCCTCTGTTCAATTTTGAAGAAAAATATAATTAACAGTGTTAAGTAAAAAAGTTGCCATATTAGCGCGCAAGTAAAACGGCGGAATCTTTGCCTCGCCTGCCTCGCCGCCATGTTGGGCGGCCTCGCAGCCTCCATATAAGCGCCGGTTGCTCCGCGCAAGCTGCGGACCACACTCACAACACATGCCATGCTTTTTTGCCTTACATCGACTGGTGGCGCTTACAGCTCTGATCTTTATCAAGTGAGTATTCAACATGTTGAGCTCTGTACTCGTATGTAGAGCATCATTTCATTCTTTGTAGTAGCGCTGTAACGAGACTGATCATTTTCCTAAGAAGAAAGGAGGTCCTATTAACAGTGAGGATGAAGTCAATAGCCAAATATGTTCAAATACTTCTTAAGGTCAATAACGTAAAGAAACCGATATTTATAGCGGAAGTGCGCTCTATTCTCTCTGGTTGCAAAATCAAAATTATTATGTTTTTATTTTTTAGTGGCAAAACTTTAGATACCGTTAGTTATCTCAATCTCAACATAAACAACTACATTAATCTTCATACACATCATTTACAAGCTTATGAGATTATGTATCCATCCAAATACGATCATGGTCGGCGTATGTGGTGCGAGCTGACAAATTTTACGAAGAGAGTCCATGCCTCGGGTTATTGGAATATACACCCAGTGGTTCTCATTATAAGGTTGAGTATCTTTGACCTCCTTGGGCGCAGACAGCCTGCATGGCATGTGTCCTTATCCCTCCTCTCTCCATCAAAAGATGCAAAGCTCTCAAGCAGTGCGTGTAAATAATGCGTGTGCAGATAACAGGTTGTCCCCGAAGCGGCCAAATATTGCAAAGTTGCCGAGCTGAATATAAAACAGTCCGCCATTAATTCATGAGATGCAGGTTTTTAGCTCGTTTAACGATATTTATGGGGATATGAAAGTACATAAATTCTTATGTATATATATTCGTATGTACACAGCATGACACCATCGCTGCGTGTTCGTTTTTTGAGTTAGTTTGATATTTTCGTTTATTTATTGCGAAAATGCAATTTGCATGAATTGGAATAATGGCATTACAAGAAATCCAAATTTATTTTGCATACTTATCAAATATATTATTGTTAATTTTTTATAATAACTACCTCTTTTTGAAGTGACTGTCAGATGCAAGAATTTATCTCTGAATGAACAATAAATGTATGAAGATCTCGAGCCTGAAATTTTGATTTTACAACCACTACAGCCCATTTTTATACCATTAAGAAGGCACACAAGCATGCGGTTTGCCTGAGGGTAAGCGGTAACCGCCGCTTAGAGAACGCTTGCAACACCAGGTGTAGGCGGTACTTGTACGCGGTAGAAACAAACATGCTTTTACAAGCAACTCCAAGCGCCATTCCGCAATAAAATCAAACTAAGTAACACATCATCACATTTGTTTTACACCGTTATTACTAGCATTGTGCAATATTTATGAATACTTGGCCCACTTTTGGTGGAAATATGTAATAGTAGGCAGCGAGCGTAGGACGCGCCGCGTCACCCGACCTCCGCGCAGCCTTCGGCCTATGTGTTCCTAGTACCTCATTTGCACTTCGTTCCCTCACGTTGTTTTTCCGGTAACAATTAGATTTGAAATAAAGAGCCGGTTCGAGTAAGAGTGGTTCGAGTAGTTGCCTGCAACACGTAGATTGTAAGTTCGAATATCGAGTGTGCAATTGTTTCACGTTGACACCTGAAATAATTATATCCCCGACGGAATGTGGGTACAATAGGTTGTATTCTACAGCATGTATGTATGTAAGACTAGTGAGAAATTGTGCTCTTCTCCCTCTGCCACCCCGTGAAGGATTCTAAAAATATTTTACGACATTCTAGTGATAGATCTATAATCCATAGACACTATACTGCTGAGGGCAGATATTTGTGTGATGAACACGAATATTTGTACCTTAGTCTTGGATGTCCTATGTATTTATGTATATATCTATCTATATAAGTAAATATATCGTTGTCTAGTTACCATAATACAAGCTTTGCTTAATTTGGGACTAGGTCAATTAGTGTGGAATTGTCCCAGGTATTTATTTATTTCTTTATTTATATATACACTAGCAGTGTCCCGCGACTTTACCCACGTAAAAAATTTATCTGAAATTAAACATACAGTGGTAACTGTCTACTTAATATGTGACAATCAATAAGTGTCCCTGTGTCCCTTGCGAATTGAATAAAAGGTTTATTTTTTAATAGAGATGTCTTTCATATCATCTTCATTTATGAGTCTCTTCAACCGTGTGTTAGTGATCAATGGCTTTGGTCAAAGGTCACTTTTTAAAGGCCTTACAATATTGAACGGCTAATAAACATATTTAAATACTGCCAACACACCTGCCTACATTATTCACAAACTCCGCGCGCAGTGTTCTGTTCACACGCGCCGGGCGCACAAGCAACTCTAATGCCACATTAATACGGCAATTATCCATTCTCTCTATCAATAAGTCTATAATTGAGATAATTATTCTTTTACTGAATCAAGTAAATGCACATCGTAATGCCACTTGTTGAGTAAGCTTTCGATTTGATGCAAGCGATGGGCGGAAGAGGTTGAATTCAACTTTTGATTAGCCGCTGACAGATACGTTTGCTACGCATCGGTGTACAAGGGGGCCTACCGCGAGCCTCGGTGTGAATGAGGACCTGACGCTGCTGCCCATGAAAACAACGTGCTGCTGATGCGCTCTCTTCTTGTACTTTCATAATGTTTTTCCTTTAATTTTAGTTTTATTCCTGATGAAATAAGAGGTTTATTGAAGAGGAAGTGATTTTAATAACTTTTACATTAAGGTGATCGCACGGGGTCGCATAGTCCCTGTGTGACTAAACTCGTTAAATAAAGACAAATAAAAACTGTCGTGATAAGTTAGTATTACATATAATGCATTTGCAATGGTTATCCATACAATATTATTTCAGAGAAATGTGTCTCTTCCGACATATATCCTTGAAGAAATTATCGGTTCTTGTCTTTACTCTTATTATTAAAACATGCGATACATTGGCTTAAGCATTCTACAGTTGTTGCGATGTCACGTGATGGAGTGCCCGCTCGCCACTTCCACTGGGGCCACACCCAGTGGCTCCTGGCAGCAGTGTCGCAACGCCAACAGTCGACCGCATCTCACTCGTGGGAAGACGCCACTCCACACACGGCCTGAACTTGAGTGACGCAAGTACATCGCCGATAGGTCAATGGAAGATGTATTTATTTGACAGCAAATCGCAAGTTTGAAAACAGAAAAGATTTCAGTAATCTTTTGTTTGTAATTTGGGCTAATTGTCAGTGGCAAATGTGTAAATTGTTTATTTTCATACGACGCCGCTCGAGCTGGATATTTTTGTAGAACAGTGTCACTTCTACTGACGTTTCTGGTGAACTTGAGAGTAGATTATTTCGTAAAAATTACATATAATAAATAGTTAGTAGGATTTATCGAATTCGCATTGCAGTACATTAAATCGGAAAATAATGGCCATAAAATATTTTTACTTATTTTTATTAATAGACTAATATAAGAGAATAATATTTGTGTCACTAGATGGAGCTTTACTGTTTGTACTGTACTTTTTTTCTCTTAATAAAAATTCAGAGTTTACGAGTATTAAATCGATTCATAAAACAAATACAATATAATGCATCCCAATTGCATAACAGTCCACAGCGATCATCAAAATGTCGCTTGCCTTCATACAGCCATAAAAATGGAAAGGCCGACACAATATTAGCCTTAATATTTATTACATAAGGTATAATTTCAACATCGCATCCTACGCGGGCAGCCTCCGATTTAGATCTGATCCCGCGACCTGCCAACAATCAGATCCTCTGACTTATTCGTACATGTGAGTCAAAGGTGAGGTGGTGTGACAGCCGATGGGCTTATATTTGACACAATTGAAGGCTGCTCATATATGCTGTCAGCCCGACATGCATACATATGCATTGCTGTGCCTCGCGGTGTACCCAGCTATCAATTTGATTATCAGCTCCCTCAGGTAGTCGCATGATCATACAAACCTAAGCTAATTAGTCCCTCTTGAACCTAAGTAATGCTATTATGTAATACGTGGATAAAGTTGTTGGCTTCATAATGAGTAAAGAAGTTGAAATTTATGTTGCTATTTGTTTTCCCATACTAAATAAATTGCCTGCCTCAATAAACGGGCTACAGCAAATAGTTTTTTCTTAAATAAGATTTCTTTCAGTCTTTAAGATTATCTCGTTTACATAAACAAACCAACTCTTTATAATATTTGTGCTAATGTCGCGGAGAGGTGTGTTCAATTGATTTCTTCATACGCGTGTCTTTGTAATTACAGTATTTACTTTAAGGTGTCACAAATTGCATACTTATATACTTATTTTTTTCATTAAAGCCGTTGTGAATATATTTTATTTTATTTTGTCTCGTCTCACATGAGTCTCTTCCCTCCCTTCCATCACTTCGGGGACCCGTTTTACTACGACCTCGTTTTACTTCAATGTCAATTTTCCTTGTTACAGAATATTCCTCAAAATGCGGTTCAAAACACCGAACCTACTGATGTGACCGCCACTGCGCCCATGCTTGCCTAGTACACGTCGAGGTAAGCCATCACTAGCCACTTATACCACAAGCCACTATCAGTAAACGTCAATGTCTCCTCGATTGCAACAACAAGTGTCATTCACCAGACAAATGATTAATCGCAGCAAATATTTATACATTACTAGAGCACACAGCTTGCTACCCGATTATCGCAAGATCTTTGCATATAATTATGCAACTTCTGAAGGTAAACGCGTATTGAACGCAACATTCTGTCTCGCAGGCGAATTAGACGGTAATCCTAGTCATTAATTGTGAGGTTAATGTATTATAACATTTGGGGAACTGGCGTTATGAACTAGACATTATCTGATATTAATTAATCATGCTTACTCTCAGGCCTCACATAATGTGTGAACAATTGTTAGTATCCTTAGGTCTATATATTCTAGTATAACACATTTATATACATAGAACATAAGTATATATAGTCCCAAAATATTCAGAGTTTGAGACGGTGCACACAAAGCAAGTTGATATTCATGTGGGACCCCAAATAATTCAACCGTTTCATGACAAGTAATATATTAATTGAGGTTATAAATAAAGTGTACTTAATAAACAATTATTGAAAATACTTGTGACACCACGTAGACAATGTCAGTTTCCAACGCGGGCATAAAACCAGCTCCCTTTTCCAGATAAGCAAGGCCCCATGTTCCGTACCAACGCGATAAAAGTGGAAAGCTAGCACGGTACCGGCGGGGGGGTACCAAGTACCAATGACAGATGAAAGTGAAGCTATAAAGCCAGAGAGAGCCGAAGATGGCGTGAAAGACGAGAAACCCGAGGCGAGAGACAGAGAGAAACCGCGCTCCGTGTCATTCAACAGAGACGTGCATGTTAAACGATTTGGTGAGTGCCCGTCGGTGGCTCCCCCATGCGTTGGACCAACGTAGCCCAACATCGCCAACTTCACACCTCGGGGCTGTGGCTGCGTTCTGGGCCCGTGGAGCCACTTCACAATACTTGGCCCAACGTATGGCGGAACCATGACATTGGCTCTGGGGTTAGGCTGTGTGGATCTTTTGTGTTCTTTGATAACTTTATTGACTCCATTCTAACCTGTAATACGTAACTAAAACCTCACTTTCCCATTTCTGTAACCTTTGCTTGTCCAAAATAACGAACGTCCGTTCTTAACGTCTGTTAATTCCCTAATGTGTAAAGTTTGATTTTTAGACCAGCAATCTTTAATTTGCTATCAGTCTACATACTTCTTTATGCCTGTCGAAAATTCTTCTTAATACATATGACAAATGACTGAACACACAAACACATGTGTAATTCTTTACACGTCGGCGTAGCTGGGCATAGTCCTTACATAACTTGCAAGTATCAAGAACACAAATCCCCACATCTGCATAACCCTGATAACACCTAACGGCTTCGGTAACCCCACCTACTTATACATGCAACAGTGTACTGAACATGTAAATACGTATACATCGTTTAACATTTGAACACACTAATTAAATCTCCCTGAAATATCAATACATTTGAATCTGATGACACCAACAATATTCATGACTTTTTTTATTATTTCGCGATACTACTGAGTATAATAATGTCTGTTAACGAATCGTGCATCATCATAATTTAGTTTTAAAAACATGATATAAGTACACAGAACATAGAACATGTGACAGCATGCAAAAAAAATATTTCTTGTTTCTTTTTGTAAGCTATAAATAATTGTACCTCTGCAATTTATTTAAATAGTTTGATATTTTGTTGTATATGTCGGAATATCAGTTACTCTGTAGAAAAGAAAATTAAAAATACACTATTATGATACCCACCGAGCTTTGTACCACATAATGTCACGTAAATGAGGTTTCCTGGCATGTTGGAGGAGGTAACTAATATTGACGTTTACTAATTCTAACATTGTTTTTAGACCTATCTTCCATTTGATGTCATCATGTTCAAACACAAACATATAACATGAACATACACATATTCCAATATTTTTTTTTATTTGTATTCTTAAGCTCTCATAAAAGTTGTTTTCGCAGTTCGCGGAGCAAATAAACAAATCCAAACTTTATGCACGATCATAAAGGCGTACGAGAACCTGAGATGTTATCTCTTAATGAATTGTCACTACACCAAATTATACGAGGACATATGTTAGCTAAGGACAAACGGATTGCTAATAATATTCTTGTGCAAAATTAGGAGACTGTTTACGTTATAAACCTGTCTTCACCTAGGTACTCTATATAAACCTGTCTTCACCTAGGTACTCTATATAAACCTGTCTTCACCTAGGTACTCTATATAAACCTGTCTTCACCTAGGTACTCTATATAAGCCTGTCTTCACCTAGGTACTCTATATAAGCCTGTCTTCACCTAGGTACTCTATATAAACCTGTCTTCACCTAGGTACTCTATATAAACCTGTCTTCACCTAGGTACTCTATATAAACCTGTCTTCACCTAGGTACTCTATATAAACCTGTCTTCACCTAGGTACTCTATATAA
>JACCPG010000482.1:0-20908 GCA_016069955.1 Drepana arcuata | reverse complement strand
ATTTCCGCCGACATAACCTGTTTTCGATATTTTTGTAGGAATATTGTAATTAATAATTTTAAATAAATAAATAATTAAAATTAACTAATAAATAGCGTCATCTTTTTTTAAGCTGAAATGTTTGAGCTTGAGTACTTTATCTGTGTGCCACTTGTGTTCTCAGTCATTGATTGATGAGAACGGAAGGATTGGAGAGGAAGCACTATTTAATTTTAATTTACATATACGAATATAATTCCAATGTAATGTGAGAAGGCCGGTGTACCGCCCAGCCTGTATCCACCCACACAAGTTACTAACCTCACTCGATACCAAATGGACGCAAAAACTACACCGTGATGTCATTGCAACTTTCAGACGCTTTGTACCAACTGTTTTTGTACTTAGTTACGCACATTTGACAATCAAATACCGACAAATACGGATACATGGCATTTGAGTATACAAGCCGCGTATATGGACAGAAAATTACACAAAATAAAAAACATAAAGAAGTTCAATAATGTATACTCACACCTTCCCACAAGGGTCCCCCCAAGCAGTAGACGAGTATATGTAAGTACCCACACAACTTTCTGCCGGATATATATTTTAGGTGCCAACGTGACAGATGGGAGTCAATCGACGTTATTCGAGCACGACTGTACATACGCCTTTGAATTTCTTCTCAAACGTATGCGGTTTCCTCGTTCGTCTGTACCAATGCCTTTCTCTGAACTTAAGTACAGTGATGCTCGTGGTGTGACTAACACCACGAGCATTACGGTGAAGGAAAACATCGTGAGGAAACCTGCATACGTTTGAGAAGTCATTCAAAGGCGTATGTATGGTCGGGCTTGAATAAAGGTGATAGACTCGCCATTTTTCACGTAAGCATCTAAAATTTACCTCCGGGAATAAGTGGGTAGTGGTGGGAAAGTGTGAAGATATTATTATCATTATAAGTTAATATTAGAGTATGCTCAATTAAAGCATGAGGCACGCTAAAATGTTAAAAAAATACAATATTTTTACGAAAATTTTACAAAATAAACGTATACAGACAGAACGTAAATAAAGTCAATAATAATATTACTGAGCACGCGTGTAAGTGTTTAAAAAGCAAACAAAAAGTCGATTGGACCGAAAAGACGGGTCCAAAAGTGGTTGGCGCGGAGTCAGAGCTAAAAATAATTGCTGACTCGTTTGAGCTGTGACGTCGGCTCACCGACAAGGGTCCTGGCACTGACATACGCGATGACTTGTCACCACTGCACACGTGGAGAAACAAATCACTAACATAACACAATATATTAATAAAGTATAAAAAAAATCACCGCGGCGTCTGTCTGTCTGAATGCTCTATGTCTGATAAATGGTAAACTCAGGATTTACTGAACGTATTTTGATACGAATTTCATCGTCAGTAAGATATACAGCTTGGATGGAAGACATCTGCTGGAGTACAGTACCTCCGGCTGATACAGATCTCAATCTCAAATTCATTAAGCTCTACAAATACAATTTGCTGCCGCGGTCACGGCTATCAAGTGAATCGAAGTGTAACATTCAATGTTATTACATATTAAAAGCAATATTCAAAATCTCAGTAGTAACTACCGCAACCAACTACCGCTCTGCGGTAGGTAGACAATTTAGATCGTGTGCAGATTGTTATTGCGCTATATATTCACACCCTCAAAGGGCAGAGGTACGAGGAGAGTAGGGACAGGTGTTTTAGGACCCGCTTTCCCTGGAGATATGTTACGGTGTACACATGGCAGATGTTTAGCCCGGCGCTGTTTCTCAGATACGAGATTCCCATGCCGATAAGAATTCCGTAAATTTTCTTTCACCGTGGCGCTTTTGGTTTGAGAATTTACTGTACTTACGAAAAGAAAATTGGGTACCGATCATATTTTTACCAAGGTTTCAAACCTTGGTTCAGGGTTGTAGGTTTGATTTCATATATGACTTCTTAAACCCTTAGACCCTTTTTGAAAGATATGTTTAATTTAGACTGGCCAATATCGCCTTGGGTTGTCCGTACAATTAAACCCCAAGATGTATTCTGATAACATCATTAATATTTTCTTAATTAATACATTTATAACGAGCATAATTCCTCCTCCAACATAATTCCAATGTTCCATAATTGCATAATTCAAACTCCAACATAATTACATGTTATACGTGATACATGTGAAATTGCCATGTCCAATACTGCTTTCTTAAAAATTATAATTGTTAACATTTTCCACTTCAAAATACCATCCAGCATAGCTAACGTAACAATGTTGCTTGCAGGTAAACCGCGAGAGTCGCGGGGCACCTCAACCGAACCGTCATCGTCCGTGAGAAAGGAACCATTCACTCACTTATCAGAGCAGGAACTTATCGAAGAAGCTAATAAAGTTCGCGCACAGGCTGATAGCGTCACCTGTACTGCTGACAACCCTCCTGAGAAGTTCTTCTCTTTACCCCATAGAAGGAAACTCAAAGAAGATAAATTTGGAAGAAGAAACAGTGACGACACAACTCCTGACGGAAAGACTACTCTAGGAAGATCGACCAGTGATGTAGGATCCAAAAGGAGAAAAGAAAGAACTTCTCTCTCCACATTGTTCAGACGCTCACAAGCCAATAAGAGCCCTGACTCTCGAGTTGCTGTTAACAGTAAGCCTGTTATAGTCAAAAGAAGCAAAAGTGACGTTTCCGATTTAAAATCAAACACTAGTTTGACTACAGATAAAAAACCGGTACGCAAAAGATCGGGAAGTGAGACAGAAGAATTCCTTAAGTCACTCAGAAATAAGAAGAGCCAACTGTCCCCAATAATAGAAAGCTCCCCGAGGGAGGACTATTTCAAGAAAACTCCTCCTCTGGAAATATTACAGAAACAAAAAGAAAAGGCCCAGAAAGAAAGTAGTAAATCCGAAGAAAAGAAAACTAGTGAGGGTAAAAAAATTAATCCAGTAGAAAAACCTCCGAGATATAAAACTACTGAAAAGCAAGAGCCCAAAGCACCGACCAGAAGCAAAAGAGGCAAGTCTTTACAGAAAGAAAAAGATAAATCGCCATCAATCACAGAAACACCCAAACGCAAAACAGATATCAAAAGAACATTATTGGTAGACGAAATCGATTCCTTCAAACCAAAAGATACTAGCTCCATTGAAGTCAAAGATAAAATTAAAGATAGTATTAGGAAGATAGAGGAGAACGTATATGGTAGCAAAGAAATGATACATAGTAGCCAACAACCCCCGGATAAGCCACCTTTAACTAGAGGAAACACTGTTGACCATATAGTTAAGATACTAAAGGAAGATCAGTTTTCCCCTCCTCCTAAGACCCATTTGATCTTACCAACCAACGGTTCTAATAGCAATCAACCATTTTCATACATTAAACCAAGCGTTAGTCCCGATCCTAATCTCTTTGTAAGAGCAACGAGCCCAGATAGAGCTCCATCGCCAATTAACAAAATGGATAAAGGTGTCGTTTACGCTCAAGTTATAAGGGACACTGACCCATTAACTCATAATAAAACAACTTACAAAAAGTACTCTCCTACGAGGGATAAATACGGAAACTTCTCAGATGAAGATGAAGGCCTGGGGTATGAGGATCGACAGAAGTCTAGAACTCACATGTACGACGACTACAAGAACAACGACAATGGACATTTTAACAGTATCGAAGGATACAAGTTAATTGACTCGCCTATTAAGCCAATATATAGAGAATATAAATTAACAAGTTTCGAAGACTTCGAACCGACTTATGCAAACGAATACCCTTCTAACAAAAACAATAATCATGAGCTTATTAACACATTCAGAGGCCGCGGCGATGGTATGGACACTAAACGCAAGCATTACGAAACCGAGCGAGCTAAAATTGATTTAGATTTCAATGAATTAAGTCACAGACGACATCTCTTAGAATCCCGCTTGAATGCAAGGAAGCTAGAACGAGAAAAATCTAACATTGACGAACCAATAACAAGATTTCTCACTGAAACTGACCCAATTTATGAAGCTGAAAAGCGGATGAAAGCTACGGAGAGGTATGTGAATGAAACGGCGCGTTATTATCGCCATACTCTGGAAAGAGATGGACAAGCTGAAAGTAATGTGACCGAGGACTATAGTAAATACGATTCAGATAACCATAAAGTCAAATATAATACTGGGACGAGAACCTTCCAAAAGATTCCAAAGGGAGAAATCGACAGAAGGGCTTTCATCGATAGATTGGAGCCGAGATATAAGGATGACAGGAAGGTATTCCCGCCTGAGCCTGAGTACGAGCCTCCTAGTCTAGAATCTAATGTAGGGAAACCACTCTTCACGGCAGAAGTGAACAAAGAGAAGAAATACAAAGCCAAGAAGTATTTAACCTCTAGTCAAGATTTGCTTCAATCTGGTCAGAAGTATAAAGTTAAAGACGACTGGTTTGGGAAACGAAAGGGCCACTACTCGTCAAACCCAGAAATAGCCCAGGAGAGGGAAGAAGAATACGCCAACCTCCCTAAGTATTCAGAGTCTTACCACAATTCACTGCGACGAGCAAGGAACAAAAATAAATATAATCAGGACTACGGGATAAGGCGCCACGATTCTGGAGACAGCCGGGACTACTATCGCGACGATAGATCACCGCGTCGATTTGATATCGATAATCGGCTGGTAGACTCAGGAATCGAGAACGATTTTCGTAAGGATTCGAGTGGAGAGATCCACAGGCGTCACAGGAGACACGAGAGTGACGATGATGTACGAGACACTTCCTTGTTCTTAGACAGCGAAAGACGGCACACAGAAGATAATTATCCCAGTGAACAAATATACGCTAACGGTGAATATCTAGCCAAGTTTAAGGAGTACAGCGATGAGTACAGAAAAGATTACGACCCCAGGGAGAGGAGTGCAGACGACGGGTCTCATTTGGAGCCCAAAGGGGACAGGTACGAGAAGAGTCCCAGCAGATTGGACGATAAAGTCAGTGCGAAGCCGCCGAAGGCAGCCAAAAAACTTTCTGGCCTTGAAAAGGTAAATAAGTATCTATTAACGTCTATCTTACTAGGTAAAACAGCAGCGCGTGAGCGATGCCCGGTGTTACAAGCGTCCATTGGCGGCGGTCACCGCTTACCTTCAGGCGTACCGCTTGTTTGCGATCTTTGTGGTATAAAAAAAACTTACACATTCCTAATAATATTATAATGTATGTTTGCTAATTTAATAGGATTCAAGATCGTCTTACTCTTCAAAATAGATTCAAGTAGAGTATAGTATCTCGTACATATACAGGACCGTTGACTGATCATTTAACTCTTGCAGGTCAAGCAGCTATTCTCTCGCGACTCTTCTAAGAAGAGCAAGAAGGAGAAGGAGCCCGTCCAGCCGAAAGCTCGCACGCGGGTGCTCAAGAGCCCAGAACATCTTGCTAGAGACGACTCCGAATACAGGAGGTACTGCCCCTTAGTTGGAAAAGCTGTGACTTCTACCAGGATCACATACATTCTAAGTCTTACATACATGTCTATTTTTATAGCTATCGCACTGCGCGGCTTCAAAAGAGGTTCCTTCCTCTATCGCTCAGGCTGTGGAAAGAACTCCCCGTTGAGGTTATCCCCGAAAAGTAGACGAGATCGGAGCGAGTGTTACCCTTATTGCAAGCGTCCATAGGTGGCTGCAAGGGGGTCGTATACTAATTGGCTACCTAAGTTGTATAAAACAAAATACGACTCATAAGTTGTACCTTATATTGCACACGTTAAGTTTCTAACCGGTTCTTCTCAAAAGGATATGTTTCAAGTCGGTGGTCAACGTTGCGACAATCGTGGACCTAAATGTAATAAATACATGTTCTGCGTAAATAGACTATTGAATTGAAATGTATTTCAAGAAGCTTATAGGAGCCCTCGTCCCCACAGGTATACCGACCCTGAACCGAGCGACATCGTCGTGCGAAAGGTGGACTATGAGTGCAAGGCAGACGAGAGGAGGCTCAGGTCGTCCCGGGAGGACCTAGACCGGTACCGAAGCACTGATCCTCGTGAGGATCTGGACAAGAAAAATCGAGGGAATG
Organism: Drepana arcuata; assembly: GCA_016069955.1. NCBI lineage: Eukaryota > Metazoa > Arthropoda > Insecta > Lepidoptera > Drepanidae > Drepana > Drepana arcuata. The sequence goes on along the minus strand of JACCPG010000482.1, from coordinate 14,833 downwards.
ACTTTAATGGAAGGTACATCCGCGTTTATATTTATTGTAGTCTTGGGTCTTGGATCATATAACCATGAGGTAGTTTGTAAGTTTGTGGAATTGTTTTAAAAATTTATCTCTTACTCTTACTGACTTAACGTGCCTGAACCGATAGTTTTTGAAATTTCATTATGGAAGGCTATAAGGCTGTATTATATATATGTATGCTATGATGCTACTGCCCAAACGGGTGGAGCAGTAATTTTATACAGGGTGCCCTAGATAATAGGACAGTTGTACAAATGTGTGACAGAACATCAGAAATGAGTAATTGTAAAAAACAAGTAACATTGTAAGAGCCGTGGTGGCCGAGTGGTTCGAGCAGTTGCCTGTGACGCAAAGGTCGCAAGTTCGAATCCCGACTGTACCAATGAGTTTTTATGAACTTATGTACAGTGATTAGTCACACCACGAGCTTTACGGTGAAGGAAAACATCGAGAGGAAACCTGCATACGTCTGAGAAGAAATTCAAAGGCGTATGTATAGTTGTGCTTGAGTAACGGCGATGGACTCGCCATCTGTCACGTTGGCACGTAATATACCTCTGGCGGAAAGTGGGTGTTGGGTATTACCTATACACCTCTGCCTACCCCTTCGGGGACCCTTGTGGGAAGGCGTGAGGATAAGAAGAAGTAAAAAACAAATAATGTTTGCTAAAATCTGTTGTAACGATAAATTTTTACATATTGAACCAATTTTTTTTTTAAATATAGTAGTTCTAAAAAAACATTCCTAGGAGTGAATATTATTATTAGCACTAGTAATGTCGTAAGTTGACTATCTTTTGAGCTGCTTGATTTATCGTATCATTATGAAGATATATTCACAACACCTTATAACTTTTATCGACCACTTAGTGCATTACAAATGTTTGTGTTATTAACACATAATTTTTTTTCAGGTACGACGGTACTCTTAAAGAAAAGCGGCGTGTAGAAGACCGGCGCTACCAGGAGCGCAAGAAAGAAAGGAGGTACCACTCGTCGGACAGGGAGAGCGAGCTGCGCCCTTCAGACGCAGAGAGCGAGTTTAGGAAGTCGCGGTCTAAGACCACTGGCCCGATGGACTCACCGGCGTTGGTGAGTGCTTGCTTAGTTAGTTTAAGTACAAACCGGTGCCAAATTACTGCAGGATTTTGTCTGCACTAATATTATAAGGGAATAAGATTTGTATGTTTGTAACGGATAAACTAAAAAACTATTTTAAAAATTCTCTCGCTTATGGAAACCACCACTATTCCGAAGTAGCATGAGATATATTTTATATATTAAATATATCTATATATATGAAATACTCATTGGTACAGTTGGCATTCGAACGTCAATCGCAATATTTGCGTTGTACGCAACTATTCGAAATACTCGGCCACTACGGCTTTTTTCACAGCTAAATAAACTATAGTTACATGTATCAACTGTACGAGATTTACAAGCTTGATATAATATGAGCATAATTCTAATGTTATACTATACAAGTAATATGATATTGAAGTCACAATGCGAAACATTCGGAATGCGTTCACAGATTACTCTCAATTGGTGCTGACCTATAGCAGTTACAGTTGTAAAAGGTCGCCATGCAACACGGGCCCTACCACGGGCCACGGACGTTAAACATTATATATACTCACTTATATTCTTTTCCAAACAGTATCGTGTCCTGTAAAAAGCAACCTAAGATATATATTATGTACCTATATCTCTGCGCTTACCCGCAATGGTCCCCGAAAGTTAACACTGTTTGGGAAACACCTAACCTGAAACTGTACACTGCATTACGATTAAATTAAATCGAATACCAACAGTAATGGTGTAGTTACACAATAAATCATCAGGACCCGCCCAACTCGGTCGCAATATCCTCCATTGATTAAAGAACTGAACCCAGGTTTGGTTCAGTGGCAATATGTATACAGCGAACCTATAAAAACCTTACTATATACTATAACCAGCTGTCCTGCCCAGCTTCGCCCGGGTGAAAAAGTAAAATTTCCTGAAACACGATCGCAACGCCACCTATCGGGTCCAATTGTGATGCAAGCTATCCTATCTTTTAAGTTGGATCAAACGCACACGGTGTGCAAATTTAATTGAAATCGGTTAAGTAGTTTAGGAGTCCATCGCGGACAAACAACGTGACACGTAATTTATATAAATATTAAGATAATAATATAAACTATATTTACATGAGAAAGAAACCATTTATTACGCAATGAAAAAAACCTATGTCATACAAAAAGCTTTTCGAATGGCGACCCGCATAAAGATGCGAATAAGTTGCAACATGATGCGTGAACTACCTAAACGACGATTAACGCGAGCGATTCCGCTATCATAAGCTAGTTGTAAATATAACGCAATGAAAGTAGTTAACCTACTTGCAAGTACTTCAAAACCCTTATGCACCGGTTGTGAGAGGACCCGCACTGCAACACGCTGCCGATTACTGATACATTCCTGCGCACTGCGAGCTGCTGCAGCCTTGCCCTGCAGGCTTGCAATTTTTTTTAACTACTACTATAATAAACGAGCATACTGTCCGCCTTAGGGATAAGCGGTTATCATCGCCTATAGACGCTTGTACCGGAGGTATCGCACTTTTATTGTACCTTACGCCTAAGCGAGTTTATGTCATATTTTATGGATCTAGTTAGTTTTACGTACGCGCTGTATGTAGAGCACTCGCTAGCGAGACTTAGATGCAGATTTCTTGGTAATAAGCCTTGGTCCTAAATAGGCTACCGACAAGAATGCATAATCATTGAGTTATCATTAAATACATACACATTATGAAGCCGAGTCCCTCACGGAACATAATATAGAGTAGGCAGAAAAAGTAGAGCGGCAAAGCTCCCGAGATAGGTCTAGATAGATCGTACTCTAGGAGTTCCCATCCCTTGCCCAGTCGATTTTATCTTGGATATTGGAATGTACACACACATATATCATCACGCCGAGCCCCTGTAGGGGTAGGCAGAATTGGAATGTTTTAATGATATAACTAGTTGTCTTTTCGTTGTATATAATTTTACTTAATTAGTCGATCAATATAATCAGGTTACCTTCGAATTTAGTGTCCAATTTCTTGTGCAACAATAGTAGAGGCGTGCTATTCAATGGTGTGTATCTGATCCCACAAGCGGGGACTCGTCGGAAAGTGAAAGTACTACGGATCGCGCTCCTTTCTGACCTATATCTGGTGTCATCGCGGCATGCAATACTGCAGGGCATTGTACATACCTGTATATGGTTTAGAAATATATATTTATTCCTTTTAGCTCTTATTAGAGCCACGGTGGCTGAGTTATATAGATAATACTCGGAAAGCCGTGTTGTTGTTTAAAGTGTAAAATGGACATTTCCGAGCTCAGCATCTGTATAAAAGGAACTTGAAAGTTAAGTACAAAATGAACGATTTGGGCGCGATATTATATCTGCAAGTGAGAAGGGAATAAATCGACTGTATCTCACAATGGCGTGGTATGTTTGGAAACTGGCTAGTTTATTGCAGCTAATTAGTATTCCAGACACGGACAGCTGGCTCGGATCACGAACTGCTCCGCGTGTAGTAGCCCTTCGATATTTCTCAATGCAGAATAAAAAGCCGTGGTGGCCGAATGGTTCGAACATTTACCTGCGACATAAAGATCGCAAGTTCGAATCCCGACTGTACCAATGAGTTTTTCTGAACGGAAGTACAGTGATTAGTACCACCACGAGCTTTACGGTGAAGGAAAACATTGAGAGGGAACCTGCATACGTCTGAGAAGAAATTCAAAGGCATATATATATATCGTCGTGCTTGAGTAAAGGCGATGGACTCGCCATCTGCCACGTTGGCACCTAATATACCTCTGGCGGAAAGTGGGTGTGTGGGTATTACCTATACACCTCTGCCTACCTTCGGGGACCCTTGTGGGAAGGCGTGAGGATATATAAATAATGCATTTTTTTATACCACGGAATAATATTGATTTCAATGAAAGCTGGAATATTCCTTGCACCGCAAGCTCGCGTATGATAGTAAACGAATAATGGCGCCGACTCCTGCAACACATGGGCTAGCGCTTGTGCATTGACATCCCTGCAGCAGATCATTCTCCATCCCGAAATTACCCAACATTACCGAAAGGACGCCAGTTAGGCTAACCATCCCAGTGTTTTGGAGGTGTAGTGTGACAGCGGGACATACACAGTGACAAGTATCTGCCAAGCTGAGTTTTGGTGTATGTATATTGACATCAATGTCTGACATCTGTCAGAGGACGATGACATTACTTATATTTGTCATGGCATATACTTGTTAATACGTTCATAGGTCGTTCACCTTTAAGTATAGACTATTGCTCTAATAGTCCCTAACAGTGGAATCACATTTTCTTAAAAATTAAACGAGTTATTTAGATAAATTTCCATTACGGAATGTTTTATTTATATATTTTGAATTTTATATTTGAAAAATTTTAAAAAATAGGTTTTTCACATCGTCATTTAGTATTACATAATGTAATCTATCGCGTGAAAGATTAACTTATTATGTCAGAGCAATTAAAAAACCGTTTAACAATCTACAAAATCAACAAACAAGCTGAACAAATTACCACAATTAGCTAAATGCAATTAGCTAAATGTTGACAGCACTCCGTCCGCTGCATCTCGCAGGCCGACCATCTGACGGACGTGGGAACTGTGCGATGCCTCCCATTATACATAACAATTAACACTAGATTTCAAACGATTAACACGACTGAGAGAGAATACATTTGTACTAAACTACATGAATATATCGCAGAGTTGTTTGTTTAAGAACCGAAGCGGTGCTATTAAAGACGTGTCCGTTTAAAAAAACCACAAATCGAAACAAAAAAGGACTATGTTGCTTGAATATTCCAGCTGTTGTCGTGTTTTGTAAATTTTAAATAGCTTTGTTCACATTTCCACACGGGTCTCCCAAGGGGTATGTAGATGTGTATAGGTAGTGCCCACACACCCACTTTCCGCCAGAGATATATTGGGTCATATAGAGAGACATATTGAGTCTGTCGCCGTTAGTCAAGCACGACTATACGTATGTATTTCATCTAAATCGTGAAATTTCTTCTCAAACGTATGCAAGTTTCCTCTCGATGTTTTCCCTCACCATAAAGCTCGTGATGTGTCAATCTTAAGTTCATTAAACTCATTGGTACAGTCGGGATTCGAATTTGTAATCTTTGTGTTGCTAGTAGCTACTCGAACCACTCGGCCACCATGACTCTTTGCATAATATATATTTGTATAAGTCGAGCCACACTAACGCCTTAGGATCTTCCTGTCATGGTGGATGTAAGCTATTAAAATAAACAAATAAATAAATATATCAAATAAATATACAATATACAAATACAATAACGTGTCAGGCAACTGCTTTTCCTCTAAGAAGTCACCTTGTCAGCCTGAGTACACAAAGGTGAACGTACGAATTGGCGATGGTTTCCTACATCGTAAAACTCGTACTTCGAGAAATCATTGAACTTAAGTTCTGAAAAAATAATTGCTACAGATAGCAAGGTGTACGAACGAGCAATCTAGACGTTGCGTCCACACAGGACTTCTCGCAGAGTCCCTTACGGATTAAGATATATTAGAGTTCGCTTCATACATATTTATATGTCCTCTTTGCATCAGACTTGTACTCAAACACCAATCGCCTTACGTTATCACGAAAGCGAAATAAGACATTGTAAATCACAATGAATTTTCTGCGAGAGAATATTGCTCTCATCTTCCACGGATGCGAATCTTGAGATCGCGGGCTCGATTCCGTATAGTCGTGCTTGCGTAAAGGCGATGGATTCGCCATCCGTCACGTTGGCACCGAAAATATATTTCTGGCGGAAAGTGGGTGTGTGGATACAATCTATATAAAACTGCCTACCCCTTCTGGGACCCTTATGGGAAGGCGTGAGGGTATTATATATTATTTATCAGTCTGCGTCCTCTTTTCTAGCATCCAATGCTAACAATACAAGCTGATTAGCAACGAGACGGACTCAAGTATAATACAGGATTAACATTAACGACGTGTCGCGTAAAGTTCGCGAGAACATGCCATTGGATCGTGACCAAATTATTAAGTTCAATTGTAGGTATAATCGGCTACAAAAGTAGGTTGACATAGCAGACAAAATCATAGCAATTAATTTACTATTCCTTATTCGAAGTCGGCGAGATGAAAGTCGTTGAAGCACGAGAGAAGGTCTGTAAGGCTAGAAAGAACTGGCGTTCGTCTTTAGCCCGCGGACTCGGCATGATGGCATGTATGTACTAATGTTTTCAGATCACCAGGGTTGGTGTGACACAAAAGTGAAGTACCTCGTAAAATATGGGGTTGTGTATAATGATGGCGCTTATCGCTGTTTTTAGTGGCCAATAAAGGCTGAATATTATCAAGAGCTCTTCTGCCACTATTATTAGCAGGGTTATTACGTTTACCAAACTTACCAAATCATTTAGCATTGAAATATCTTAAGTTGTCGACCTCCTGGCTAGTATATAATGTACGAACTAAGTATTATATATCCCTCTATATATAGCGGGGTTCATTTCCATAACCGATTGACTAGGTTTCTGTGAGGTTGGAACAAAGATGTGTAATATGATCCTTTTGTGCCGTTTATGTCAAGTTCAACGTGTAAATAAATTATTTGTGTACTGTGGTAGTTTAGTCAAGTTAGCGACAGTATTGTGTGTCGTATGGAATGCTCCTACGTTCATTGCGTGCCTGCAAAATCAAAATCAAAATATTTTATTCAACATAAGGGACACAGGGAACACTTATTCAACGTCACGTTTAATATAGACTAAAGTTACCAACGTTTCCAAGAAAAAATACCTGCCAGGAGAAGAAACGGCGAAACAAACTCCCCGGTTTGCTTTTTTTAACATTTGTTCCCTTTTACGTAGGGGTAGTTACATATATAAACTCTGTACTTCTTAGTACTGCTTAGTGGACACACCTATTGGATCTTCACTCACCAGTGCATGTACTTAATTACTGTGTTGCCATCTAATCGGATACTAATTGATATTTTTATTGGTAATTCCATAACCCAATGAATAGAGATTAATACAAAGATGAGTTAAAATGCGAGATGTCAGATATAGTAGAGAAACTCTCCTACTGTAAAATCTTACTAATATTATAAATGTGAATGTAAGTTTGTTTGTTACGCTTTCACGTAAAAACTACTTAAGAGATCACTATAAAACTTTGTACACATATTCTTGGAGGTATAAGAAGTAACATAGGAAGCGAAATAGGTATAGAGAGAACTGGCGCTCTACTCTGATGATGCAAGTGTACGAAGCAGATAATCTTAGGCGTGATAGTGTGGGCAATGTAAATGAACCTAGTGAATGTAATTTGTATATGAAGCGTTTGAGTAGTCACCCGTAGGTACTATGATGCACCAAGACGACCATTTAATGAAACTCACACAAAAATAGGGAGAGTAGGCAGCGCCAAAAGTACTTTGAACTACAGGCCTCGTGAGGCGGTATGATTAACTCAAAAGACGCAATGCTATAAAAGCTAATATTTAACAGTTTAATTGGCTGTATCCACATCCATCTCGGTACCAATAATGCTAATAAATCAACATCCACAGTTAAAATATCACTTAGTCAACATAAATAATATTCTTCAATTTATTAAAAGCGAATGTAACAGTTATGTGGCCGACTGTACCGGATTATAATTCAAGAACCGCGCTTTGTGGGTATCATTGATTGAATACTTAGGGTCTCTAGGGATTAAATTAAACATTACAAGTGGCGGACCGAAATACACAAACAATGTGAGTAGTTACATTATTAATCCTATTTGGACACATAAAGGTTGACGAAGCAGATACCACGTTCCAAATCCAATTAGATCAAACCACACACAAGGGCGGGAAGGTCATGAGTGTACTTAGGAACCGGCGCGCATGAGCAGAGCATCGATGACAAGTCTTGTAAGAAGGGGGGATTTACCTTTTAAGAAAATACATTTCACCCGTTGCGTGCGCTGCGTAAACAATTCCCTATGCAACAATTGTCTCTCGCGGTTCCTCTCGGGTAACAATTGTTTGACGTGCATAATAAAAAAAAATGTAAAGGGAAAAGCTGGGCTCAGATAACTCTTTTATAATAGTAACACTGTGATTATTTCGCATTTAAAGCGATGAACGAGCAGCTCCACTAATATATCGAGGTGATTAAATTCTTATGGAAACTGAACCTTAAACACTTATCCTGTTACTAATCTTGTTTCATACCCAATGAGGTATAATCGTATTTTATAAAAAAAAAAGGATTTAAATAAAAACGAATCCAGTCCATAAATCCCCACAATCTCGTGTAATTAAATTTTATATCAGAGTACCTTAAGTTATGCTAAATCTGTGGTATTTATATGAAGACGCTCATGAGGCGATCGAACCAACCGCCCGAGGTCAATGTCATCACATCACATGACATCACGGTTAAAATGAACACTTCGTGGACAACACACTGTCACCCCGCAGACATTCTACTCATACGGAGATTACAGACTCCGTATGCGCAAATGTAACGGGGAATACTACTCATAAACTAAAGAGAATTAAGCTTCATATGTAAAACTGGCCTTAAAGGGAGTGGGCATGCTAAGCAAACGTTTTATTATATTGCTTTTTAAATCCAATTATGGTTTTACAGTTATATGCTTACAGACAGCCTCCCTGGGCAAAATCGATTTTCTTAGCGTTTTCTCTATTCTTTGCCGTATAAATTATAGATATCGGATAGCGCGAACACTTACAGAAAAGGATGTTGTCTCAAGTGGTAGGTAAGTCCTACCAATATCATAAATGTGCAAGTTTATTACGATGTGTAATCCTCTTTACGCTAAAACGAATGAAGAGGATTGGATGAAAATGGCACAGAGATATATTATTAGCTATATACTACATAATACAGCTACATAATAAACTATATAATACAGCTATATACTAGGCAATGAATTGCTCCTCTTATACAGAGTTTATATGTTATAATCTTTTTCTACCCCTACGTAAAAGGGAACAAATGTTAAAAGAGAAAACCGGGGAGTTTGTTTCGCCGTTTCTTCTCCTGGCGGGTATTTTTCTTGGAAACGGTGGTAACTTTAGTTTTTGTTAAGAATAAAATATTTTGATTTTTTTTTGACTACACATAGGATATCTACTATTACGGGAAAAAACTTAAATAAAATCAGCCAATGAAAACCGACCCGAGTGAAACTGCGGAGCTCTGCGTTCTTGTATTAGTAATAATACGCAAGAATAACTTACTTCGAAGACTAGTTAAGCCGTATACATCTCACAAATACTTCCCCTTCGATAGTGCCGCTCAGCGGTGACCGCTTCACTTCTGTCGGATGCTTGGTGGTATAATAGAAACACGCTGGGGTAAGCATTACAAGCGACGCAATCCATCAGGAAACACGCCACTGGCTGGTGGGCTGACCGTACGCTAGCCCACTCCGGGTAATGGCACTTCACACCGACTCTCTAATTGGTGGGTCTCGGCCGGCTAACTGGTTGCACTGATTGCTTGGACCTAATATTAGTTTCAATTTGGAATGTTAAAAATAATTGACACAATTACATTAAAAACATGCTCAAGCTTAGGGTCATGAGGTAGATGCATAATAATACAATGCAATCAAACGAAACTTTGTCTGTGCGTCAGTCTAATAATTGCATAAGAATGGATGTATAAACGGTACTTAAAGCAATTTTTTTTTCTTGTCTGTTCCGGCTAATTTTTAAAATAGCTAGACCGATTTTGACGGGAATAACTTAGGTTTCCTTTAATTTTTTTTTGTTAAATTCCACGCGGACGAAGTCGCGGGCACAACTAGTTGCTAAATAAATTTGGATGGATGGGATCCTTAACATTGACAGAGGCTAAATGTATACTAAGTATATAATATAATTTGACTGTCACTGTAAAATATGATGTTGACAAGTGAATTGATGATGCCAAAAACACGGTTAAACATTTATGTATTTCTTACGACTTCGCTTCATAACTAAATAATTGTGACGAGCAAGTGACACTTGGGTATCGTGAGCACAAATAGGCTTAGTGGTATATAAAAATATATGTTTTAACTGGATCTGTGCCCCGCGGTTTCACCTGCTTAAATTTAAATAGAATTAGAAGATTTCTTCTGAAATAAGATTATCTTGTGTTAATCCAGCTAATCATCTCTGTGCCAAGTTTCATCTTAATCCGTTTAGTTCATCCTTACAAAGTTTCGAGTTTAAAATATCAATAGGTTTGCGAATGCTCATAGTTTTAAACGTTACCCGTTTTGGGTAACTGTGTACATATATTTATTTATTTATTTATTTATTTATTTTTCATCTCACTTACTACTATTTTTACAGGATGCTCCCAATACAATAGCGAAGCCATAACAATTAATTACAATTAATTTATCCTATAACTAATTATAAATAATGAGCATACAGTGAATTCACTCAGAGCACAAGTAAATATGTCAATATTTTGAGCCATAAGGTTGAGTGTGCGCAGCACATTTGTTTACATACACTCCAGGTCCACGCTCGCCGAGAGATACCCGCGTGATGAATTACACAAACACTTGCTGATTTTAAAATACATCCTGTATTGTGCCGTGAATACCAAAGATGTTGTCGTGACTTCTAGCTTGATGGATGCCTTATCTACAACTCTCTATCACCCCCACACCACTTATCGTGAGCCCTGTTGGCTGGGTGCTTCGGGTAGAAGTAGAAGTTCTAATCTTGACTGTAAAAAATAATTCTGGATTTAAGTACAGCCAGTAGCCACACCACAAGTTTCACGGTGAAGGAAAACATCGCGGGGAAACCTGCATACGTTTTAAAAGAAATTCCATCATCGTTATTGGCACCTAAAACATATCTCCGGCGAGTAGTGGGTATGTGGGTACTTATACACCTCTGCCTACTCCTTCGGGGATATAGGAAGGCGTGTCGATATTTGTATTTATAAATCGAGATTGTAGCGATATTATTGTTCTTCTCGCCATTTCGATTAGAGTTTCGTTATCGTGGTAAAAAAGAATTGATGCCTACCGACTGTCTAATTTAAGATTAATTGCTCCGATGAGCTAAAGTGTGAATATTTTAATTAGTCACTATCATACATATCCTCACGTCTTCCCACAAGTAGAACCACTTCCGAAAGGGTAGGCAGAGGTGTATAGGTAATACCCACACACCCACTTTCCGCCAGAGATGGTCACTATAAATTTATTTAATTTGAACTTCAAACTTATTGTGCTAATTAGTCATATATATAATTAGTCATATAGTCTAAGTGACGTAAGCTTTCAACCACTGTATAAAAAGTTGCTGCCTTATTTTCGCAAAAAAAAATTGTTGTGACGATAAAGTTAAATACAGTTTAAATCTAACTACGTTATTTTATCATATTATCTTGTCGTTCCTGAAAAAAACATAAAACCACGATTTTTGGTTAATATAACTTATTAATAACATAGTAGTTTTGTTATCTTAGCTATTTGTTTTATTTTATCATCATGGAGCACAACACCCCACAACTTCAAGGAGTCTGTTCTATTTCTGACACACCCTGCCTATAAACAAACACATCCATCGCTTTCCACAGCTTGTAAATGCTTGCAATGTTAATCATTCGTTGCCAACCTAATGATAATTCATTAAGCTTCGAGTCGCACTTGACCACACCACTTTTGAATAGTGCCATTTGATTCATGAATCGGCCGCGCACAGGTCATCGCGACATTGTGTCTACATGTAAGGTTCTGCCAAAACGGGTGACGTGCGGGCGACGAGGCCGAGCGCCAGATGGCGCGAGACCTTGCCTCAATGAGAACTGCCCGAATTATCCGGGTATGCGATAATGACTTTTATGTATTTGATGATTAAGGCGCTCATTGAGTAGGTGAGTTGATGATAATGATACCTCTAAATGCTATTTTGTGACATATAAATCTCATTTAACTCTGTTTAATACCTATATATGAGAACCAAACCAGGGTGGCAGTTTCACTTCCGCAAATGTTGAATAAACTTAATAGTTTAGGGTTTCTCACAGGACGGAGTAATCCTCGCCGGTTGGCAGCGCTCGAGTGACACCCTGCTGCAAGGATTCGGTTACCGCCTACTATCAATCATTCATTACATATAAAAATACAGCTTTAGACAAGGCGCGAAAAGAAATAACATTGAAACTTTGAGTTTAGCTTTACTATCCTAATATTGTGAATGCGAAGCTTTGCAATGCGATATTTGTTACTCTTTCACGCAAAAACTATTCAATGAAATTGGATGAAAATTTGCACAGAGATAGATTGTTATATGCATTAACATGAATGATAAAATAAAAGTTTACATGGGTGAAACGTGGGACACAGCTAATATAACAATAGATGCGTACATGATTCTAACATAAGTTTTGCTTGGTTTGCTACAACAAGTACAAGGCTCTATCGGCCATTGTGCTTTCGGTGCCTTTGAGCGATAAGTCAAACCAGACACTGATAAACTAAAATCATTGAGAAATAATCACATTGAAACTTATGCATCAGTAGACATTGTCCGATAAATGGACAATATAATTATAAATTATAATATTCCCACAAGGGTCCCCGAAGGGGTAGGCAGAGGTGTATAGGTAATACCCACACACCCACTTTCCACCAGAGGTATATTAGGTGCCAACGTGACAGATGGCGAGTCCATCGCCGTTACTCAAGCACGACTATACATACGCCTTTGAATTTCTTCTCAGACGTATGCAGGTTTCCTCACGATGTTTTCCTTCACCGTAAAGCTCGTGGTGTTCTAATCACTGTACTTAAGTTCAGAAAAACTCATTGGTACAGTCGGGATTCGAACTTGCGACCTTTGCGTCGCAGGCAACTGCTCGAACCACTCGGCCACCACGCCTTCTCTATATTACTTACTAGGATATATTATATGTAATAATTAACTGTGCATATGTAATAAACAGCTATGTATCACTTTGGAATCGAAAAGCCGGCTCTAGACATATCAGTAATTAATCATTGACTAATCAAAATGGAGGATATTAACAACTTTTTGCCGACCAGCGGGCATTAACTCCTCTGTTTAAGTATGGAGATGGACATTACTGCTCCTATACTGTTGGTAGCGGAGCGGAGCATATAAATATCCCGTCCTAGGATCTGATGCAATTCCTGTGAAATCGCATTATTAGTAAATGAGAATAACCTGTTCAAATACAAAATCAAACTCTGCCTCATTATAAATAGTGTATGTTATTCATTCACATTCATACGTTCAAATGTATGTGAGTTATTTCAGGTATAAATGGGGACCATTTAATGTTGCCCCCAAGTATTATATTAAACACTAATCAGAAACAGACTCAATTATTAGCAGATTACAATGTGACAGCTTTATGCCCAGCCCGGCTTTGCCCGGTACAGTTTTCTTGTGAGGAAAATATTTATTCGGACGACATAAATATGTCATAACACCAAGGCAGGCACTGTTTAGACTTTGGCAGAAACACAGAATAACTCCTTATTGTATGTCCCTTTCAAAAACGTGACGTTAGGACAGTCAAAGTCCTTTTCCACATCCGACAAAAATTACTCACTGCGAACTTATTCCTAACATCGCCTATCATCAAAACTCAATCCATTTTACATTGGTGTGACTTAGACCTGTAAATGCATAATTACGGAGAGTAAGGAATCACAATGATAAGTTTAATAAACTAGTATTTTTTGTGTTACCATTGTAATATAACACTATGCGAATTAGATACATCATTAAATATACTCTGTGGGCCCGAGTAATTGACGCAAGCGCAATTGTCCGTGGCATACGATGGGTATTGTCTATGACCTCGGGTTCAGTACATAGGATTCGTTAGCCGAACACCTTCATGATATTCATATGACCACACCGAGTCCATCACATGGAAACAGAGAGAGTAGAGCGCTCTTCTTCTCTAGACTTACATACTTCTATTGCTTCACCCTTTTTTTTTGTATTGTCTCTCGTAGCGGGAGTTCCGGGAACTTTTGCTACTTAACCGGTCAATGGCGAGACCTAGGCCTCCAGCCAGGTTGCTTCACCCACCTTCTTCAGTCTCTTTATGCATTCTCGTCGATTTGGAATACTCTCGGCGTTCCCAACTTGTGTCCGATCGATTTGGTTTTGGTTATTGGAACGTAGTCTTCCTCTGCCTCTTCTTGCACACACTTTCGCAATGTAAACCTATTTCGTCAATCATTCTTCACTCAGCATTTCTATATGTCAAAACCACCGTACCTTTATTCATCTTAACAATCACACCCTTGACCACGGCGGTTGCTTTACGAATCCCTATACGGATTCGATCTAACGTCGTTACTCCAAACGTTTTACAATGGGAATGCATCTCATCTGCATCTTAATATGTTGATAGGATACCCTGGATTCGCTGCCGTATAAATACAAAGAACGTTGTCCTTGACCTAGTATCAAATAGTCCGCCACCTCTATCAAGGTAGGGAAAGCCCCTTCCTAGCCACATGTCGTAACAAAACATTGTGAGAGATTAGGGCTGTATGATGGCTTTTTCCTCCTCTCGACGGAACCATAAATATATGATTTATTAACGCCGAGAGGTGTCAATGAACCCCGTCGTGATCTTCGTCTCGAGAGCTGCTTATTATTTGTATAAATACGCGAGTACCGTGGCGCTATGATGACTTACGAGGGTC
>JACCPG010000481.1:64767-80988 GCA_016069955.1 Drepana arcuata | reverse complement strand
TTTTTTAATCGTGGGAAAATCCTGCATTGGACTTCCGCCGCCGTCGGGGGACAGCGGCGGGGAGTGTCAGACTCCTACTGACTAAAAACCCACGGAGTGTCTTCTCATCGCCTTAGGATGGGGGGCCTCGAGGTCGCGTTTGCATGCATCGCGTCCCCCCCAGCGATTGGCCTGTGGCCGCTGCGTGGTGGTGACTCCACCGAAGGTGGGGTGCGTGAACACTCGACGCACCCCTCACCTGGAGGGCATTAAGCAGCAACGGGACCCCCGTCCCGTCACCGCTGCCCTCTTGTGGAGGCAGGCATGAGCGAGCTCAGCCCGCCCCCTGCGGCCCTTTCTTGGGCCGCGGCCCGGGCTTGCAGACCTTGCTGCCGACCGCGTGGTCGGCTGGCCGCTTCCCCTCCGCACAGACACCACAGTGCGGCGCGGCGGTACACTGCCCCGCCCTTTGCCCCGGCTGTGAACACCGGAAGCACAGAGCGCTGCGGTCCACCTCCGACGTGCACTGCGGAGCCATGTGCCCAGGTCTGAGGCAACGGTAGCACCGGGCCGGCTTGGGCTGCAATAGGACAGCCCTCGCACTCACCCAGCCCACCGTCACCTGCCCCTCCTCCGACAGGGTCTTGGCTGCGGCAATGGGGCAACGCACCCACACCGCACCTCGACCCCTGGCGAAACGAATTTCGCCCACTCGTATGGCTGCCTCCGGGCAGTCCGTAGCCCGGGCTATTGCAGCGGCCACCTCTGCGGACGACGACGAGTCGTCCAGGCCCGTGATGCGCAGCTCCGCACACTTAGTGGGCGTTGAGATGCGCAGCCGGGGACCAAACTCCTGCCGCATCCGCTCGGCCAGTGCCTCGGCCTTCTTCTCGCAGCCGGCTCCCGGCAGCTCCCAAATTCGGGCACCCGTCGCCGCCAGCCGGAAGCGCAGGGCGTGAATGTCCAGGGCCCCAAGGTCAATCTTCGCCTTGGCCTCTGCGACGATGGAGGCGTAAGTGGCCCCTCTCTCCTTAGCCTCCGGCTGCAGTGTTACCATAACTGCAGCCGTTTGAGGCACCTGCAACTTGGCCGCAGAGGGCCCCTTCCTCGCCTTCTTGGTCTTAGGCCTTCTCTTCTTCTTCGCCGCCACTTGAGCCCAAGTTGGCGGCGTACTCGGCGCAGCCTCCTGGGGGCCGCCCGCTGTCACGGCCGGTAGGTCCGCGACCGGGACGGCCCGACTGGCGCCCTTCTTGCTCTTCTTCTTGGCCTTTATCTTCGCTGCGCGGCTCTGAGCCGCTGCAGGAGGCGCGGTGGGCTCCACACTGGTCTGCCGCGGAGCGCTTGCAGCAGCAGCAGTGGGCCAGATGCGCCTCTCCAGGGCCTCAAATCGCCTCTCTATGGCCTCTAAGATGGCTGCTTCGTTAATAGGCGGCGGCGGCGGTGGTGCTGCAGTGGTAGGAGGGGGTGCGGGCGGCGACTGCCTCGCCCTCGACTGCAGCACTTCCGACCTCATGTCTATCATCTCTCGACGGAGATGATCAAGCTCTGCACGCAGGGCCTTGTTTTCCGCGTGCAGCTTCTTCGACTCGTCCGTCGAGACATTCTCCTCTATCATCTTCGCCGCCTCTTTTATGGAGGCTGCAGCTTCCTTCAGGGCACGATGACAAGTGCCCTTTAGGTTCGACGACTTTCTGACCACCTCAGCAATCAGGTCAGCATCCTGCTGTACCCGACTGCTGAGAGCCGCCGTCGTCGGTTTCCGCAGCCTCAGCGCCTCCTCTACCTCGGCCTGGCTCCTGCGGACCTCCTCTGCTAGATGCGCAGTTTCCTCCATTTCCCCCTCCCTAGTCAGCTTTGAAGGGGGCCGGTCACTACTCTCGGGGGGGGACCATTCTGGGGCTCGCTTGCCGCTCCTCTTGGGTGCTGCCTCAGGTAGAGCCGCAGGTGGAGGTGCAGCCGACTTCTTAGGTAGAAATCGGCCGCGCTCGTCTCGCTGTGGCAGCGATGAGGGCTTCCGAGCAGCCACCGCCATCCTCGCCCCCCTTTTCTCCGCCGACGTCATCGGCACCAGCTCCTCCAGCTCCTCCAAGAGCTCCTCCCCCGATGAACGGCTGGAAGAGCGGGTGCAGACGTCCGTCTCCTCGTATTCCTCCTCTTCTTCTTCCACTTCCGTGTCGTCGCTCATGTCGCCATTGTCATCGCTCGCCATTGTCAATGGAGCGCGCGGGGGTCGATTGCGCAACTCCCTCCTTCCGACGTCATACCTCTTTGGTGTGCACTCAGTCATCAGCTCCATGTATCGCGGTGTGGTCGGTAAGTCCTTTTCCTTAGCCATTGGTCGTCGTTCACGGGGGTCAGGGGAAATCTGACCTCCGATGGATTTGGTGCCCCCCCCCAGATACTGAGGGGCAGACGGAGTCCGGAGACTCCGTGCGGGATTCACCCGCCTGGGGAACAACGTAGTTTTTTCCAGAATCCATATTTCGCGTTTCCTTTTTGAAGGGGTGAGGTCCCCTCTCCCTACTCCGCGCTTGGGACTGGGTATTGTTCCCCCCCAGCCATACATCCCATAGGCACGCTAGACCGTAGGATTGGGGGGGAGTATCTGCTTGTAAGTGTGGTGTGGTATTTGCATGTTAAGTGTATCTGTTGTGTGCTGTAGAGTGATCAAATGTTATTTTGTTTGTGTAGGGCGAGTGAAGAGTGTATCTGAGTCTGTGTGTGTGCACTTTTGTGAAGAGTGTGTACTCCCAAACTCTCCCAGACTGGGAGGGCAAGGGAGCGAGGACAGGGAAGGAATCAAGGATTTTGGGGGAAAGGTGGGAAAGTGGAGTGCGCCCGGAGCTTTCAGTTACGTCTGTTTCTGAAGGAACCAGACCAATAGCAGGCGGCAACCTCTAGCAGGATAGTGCTCCGGACTTGCCTTGGGGATCTACGCGACCTGCGCTACTCCCAAGACCAACGCCAAATTGCTCACTCGGAAAAAGTGAACAAAGTAGGTGATGAGCTAGCACCCTTACTAGGACCCCTTGTGGGCGCCCCTAGGGGATTCTAGCTCATCCCCCGCCCAACCTAACTCCAATCCAACTTAACTCTGCAATCCCAACTCTAACTCTAACTTCCAACTCTAACTCTAACCTAACCTAACCTAACCTAACTCTAACCTCCCCACCCGACCTAACCCCCACCCGACCTAACCCCCACCCGACCTAACCCCCACCCGACCTAACCCCCACCCGACCTAACCCCCACCCGACCTAACCCCCACCCGACCTAACCCCCACCCGACCTAACCCCCACCCGACCTAACCCCCACCCGACCTAACCCCCACCCCGACCTAACCCCCACCCGACCTAACCCCCACCCGACCTAACCCCCACCCGACCTAACCCCCACCCGACCTAACCCCCACCCGACCTAACCCCCACCCTCTCACCCGGTCGAGTATCCATTAATGTTACGCAACCAAGAGAACGTAGCCATAGCTCGTTTCAGAACAGATTAGCGACATCTATTGACACAGCCAATACATGGCATAAAGAGAATTATATATATATATATATTTTTTTTTTTTGCTATTTTACTATATAGTTACCGCGCGGATATAACGTAAATTATAATAAATTAAAATTATTATAAAATTTAATAAAATTATAATAAAAAAAAAAAAATAAAAAAAAGCATACGTATGCAGGTTTCCTTTCGATGTTTTTCTTCACCGTAAAGCTCGTGGTGTGACTAATCACTGTACTTTAGTTTAGAAAAAAAAAAAAAACCTCATTGGTACAGTCGGGATTCGAACTCGCGACCTATGCGTCGCAGGCAACTGCTCGAACCACTCGGCCACCACGGCTCTATATATAATATATATGTCACACTCCAATGTTATAACAATATCAATTGAGTGACTATTTAGTATTCAATTATTGTAACAGACTACAAATATCTATTGAGTTACTAATTATTGTGTTCGACACAAATATCAATTGAGTTACTAATTATTGAAATCAACACAAATATCAACTGAGTGACTTATTATTGTTAAATTATCGTAATCTACGACAAATATCAAGAGTTACTAATTATTGTTAAATTATCGTAATATCTCCGACATATATATTTATTTTATTTTATATACTATTTTTTTTTTTTTTTAGCACTTCAGATTTTGCTTTTAAATCTTTTTCTTTGCCACAGAACTGATCAAACTTTGGCAATACTGTATTTTTATCAATCTTTTATCATTACACCCTAATTAATAAAATAGCAATTCAAGGAATAGAATACACATGCTGTCAGTAGCAATGGATTGTTCACTCACCATCCCACTGAGCCCCTCATGGCATCTTCAAGGCTGTGATGTATGCATATGTATGGACCTTGCAAGGGCTGCTAACTGCTGTTTAGCTGCAAGCTGGACAATATTATTTTTAAGTTATAAATTAATATTAAACTTATAATATATATATTTTTAAAAGTGTGTGTTCAGATCCTGATGCCACTTAAGCCCAATCATGACATATACCCACATGGGTATTTGGTGGGCTATCTGTCATAGTTGTCTAATACATGTGAGTACTTACAAAGTATTTTATTTATTTACTTTGCTTGTGGCTGGCCTTCCTTGCTGCCCACCATGTGATTCTCTTGAACTGGTGTTGTATTGGCCATAATAATATTAAATTGTCTTGAGTACTATGTGTCACACTATACAGTTTTCACAAAGAAGGAAAATGTTGCAGTGCAAGAGTTAAAACAATTTAAAAGATTGCCTGTCTACTCCTAAGGACTCAGATATTTACTATTTGTAAATTAAATTTCATCCCACTGAATAATATCATATGCATTACGCTAAGCTTCATTTGTACATGAATACATACACACAGTCTCATGGGGTGTGCAGGGTAGGCAGACAGAGGAGCGCGGCAGTTCTCTCTAGACTGACAGGTGTATTTATTTTGTTTTTATAGTCTTTCGCTTCATCTACCTTCATCCGTCTCCTCACAAACTCTCCGGTTTCCATTTTTATTATTAAAACTCAATGTATGTATTATGTAATAGCCATGCCACCTGTGCCGGTGGCACCATTGTTTATCTCCAGCGATATCTCCAGTGTGTGATACCTACCTCTTTTTGATTTGCTATTTGTTGCCGTAATGCCAGGACATTGTTAAATGTTTTCCATATGCCAGGATACTTCAAGGAATTGCACATTGATTTGTAGATTCAGTTGGCTCAACCGCCGCATCCAGCTCAGTTAAACACAACCAGGCCCAGCCCTGACAACCAGCCACAGCCCACGAGCGCTGGCTTCATTCGCAAGCTACTATAATAAAACTAACACACAATAGCGTGGCACCATCATTATACAAAATATTCTACTTAAATTGGTAGTTTTTCAGTCATTATTTCAAAGTTGTGAGTTTATTTGATTCTTGTCTTGATTGATATTATTTATTAATTGTAGTTAACTTTTTTTTTTATTATCAATTTTATTTCGTGACATGGATCCGGGGCCTTTAGACAAATAAATACCTTGCTTAGTCGTTGTGTAAAGTGCATGTATTTCAAGATAACGCTTAGTCAGACGTAGGCTCCTATAATGGTTGGCAAGATAATAATATATTGCAATATTGATTGTTAAATGTGTATAATATGACGGAGGTTAGAGCAACTCGTGTCGGACCAGGTTGTTTTACAGTCTGTCTGTGTAGTTAGTCTTTGGTTAGTTACATATAATAAAAAAAAAAAAGAAAATTGTGCTGGTACACTGGTCAGCATATTAGAAAGGCCGAAACTTGAATGCGTCTGTCGGAAGCGAACCCGCCGCCCAGCGCACTGCACCGGCAGGAGGCAGGTAGGTACCTAACGGCGACTTTGCCCCGTCAGCCACTCAGCCGGCGCTCGCGCAGGCCGCGGACGTGATGTAATGCTGGCTGAGGGCACGTCCGTCTGTCTGTCTGTCCGCGCGGGGGGCAGGGGGGGGGGATATACTTATAATGTTGCTAGCCATGCCACGCGGTTGCGCCCGCGTAATATTTGATTTCATTGACCTTTCCTCCTCGCCTTTTTTTCCGGAATAAAACATGTCTCAGCTAATATTATGCTCCAGCTAATTATCTATCTCTGTGCCAAATTTCATCCAATTTCGTTCAGTAGTTTTCACATGGAAGAGGAACAAACACACACACAAACAATAAGTGATATCATGGCGCTGTCGGTGGCCCACTTACATAATTACCATCACGCCGAGCCTCTCACTAGCCAAGAGACACCACAGCGCCAGTTCTCTCTACACTCACAGACCTCGCTTCCTCCACATTCATCAGTCTCTTCATACACGCTCTTGTTTCGAGTACTCTTGACGTTCCCGTCCTTGAGCGTCCGATCTATTTGATCCAGGTAGTTGGAACGTGGCCTTCCTCTGCCTCTTCTTGCGCACACTTTCGCTTTGTATATCTGTTTCGTCAATCTCTCTTCACTCATACTCTCTTTATGTCCAAACCAACGTAACATGCCTTTCTTCATCTTTACAATGACACCCTCGTTCACGCCAGTTGCTTGTGAACCTCTTCATTGCGGAGTTCATCACATAGTGAGGGCGCACCATATGTTGAGATAGTCCACGCTCAGGCTCAATGCCACTCGCTCGCTATAGCTGCTCTAGTTAATGGCAATTAGTGTTCACTTTGGCCACTTAGGTGTGTTCATTACCAGCGGCCCCGCTCTGTGCTAATGGTAGCGGGTTCAGTCCCGGCCAGCAGCCTGCATCCACTAGCGATGTGCCAACGTCGGTTTGAAACAAAGCCCCAGTCCTGCGGCTGTATGTTCGCGATACACTCAATAACTACTGAACGAATTTTCAAACGACTTTCACCAATACATAGAATGATTCATGAGGAAGGTTTATGTGTATAACTTGTTAAAGTTTTACGTAAATTGGTTGAATCCTGATAATGAGCTTTACTCGCTGCCTTACGTTTAAATGTATTCAATGATGCGCCCGACAGCAGAAGATCCAAGTGGGCAAGACATGGTCTGCCTCCCCCGCGGCGGGGCGGGTCGCTAGTGAGGCGCGGTGTGTATACCAACGGCCGGTGCCTGTTACTACCCCTGCGTGTGTCGTTGGTATCTCTGCGTGTGTTGTCTGACTTGCCCCGCCAGTCCCAGCAGCGAGCATCTCTGTGGCCCAGCGCTGGGCCCCGCGTGGGATGGCGGCACGGATTGCAACACCTCCCCGCAGCGACCTGCATCACTCCCTCCACTCCCCCCCTCCACCCGCCGCACTCCACACTCTCTTTTTCCACTGACCAGCCGTACAGTCGCGCGCCGGCACGGTGGAGATCGCCCGCGTCTGTCCTCGGTCCTCAGTCCCCAGTCCCCAGTCTCCAGTCCTCAGTCCCCAGCGCCGGGCCTCATTATATAACAGTTGTTGCGCGAGCATCGTATCATATTTGTCCGCCAGTGTCCGAGTGCAGTGTAGTGTAGTGACGCAGAGGGAGCAGCGCCGGCGCCTTTGGATACAGGCTTTGTCGCCGATATAGGTAGGTGTATGGTGTATGTAGGTGCCGCGGTGGTTGGTGTGATGTGGTGTTGTGTGTTGTGTTGTGGCCACTGGGGCCCTCCATGCGCCGCTAGAGGCGGGGGCTGTGTCTGTGTGTTTACATATATTACGTATTGTCAGCGAAAACTTACTAAATACAAAGTGTAATTGACATAATTATTTTAAGGCCGCCTGCATGCATCACTCGCTCGGCGTGTCCGCAGCCAACGTCAGCACAATATACAAACTCAATTATAATAAACTGGTGCAATAATATATAAGCGTATGTAGGTGTGTAGGTGTGTAGGTGTGCAGGTGTGTAGGTGTGTAGGTGTGTAGGTGTGTAGGTGTGTAGGTGTGCAGGTGTGTAGGTGTGTAGGTGTGTAGGTGTGTAGGTGTGCAGGCGTGGGGCTCGTTGCGTAACGTATTATGTTGTTGCAATTATATAATTGGCCGAAATTGGAGATGTAAGCCGCGCTGATAACAATTAGTTGCGAGCACGCAGCCTGCGCCGTCTGCTGCGCTGCACTGCTCTGTGCCTCCTGTGCTTCCAGTACCTACAGTACCTACAGGACCTCCAGTACCTCCAGTACATCGCGAGGGGCGGGACTCTGCCGCCATTATTTTTTCGTCGTATTATTAATCAGCTTTACGGTGAAGGAAAACATCGAGAGGAAACCTGCATACGTCTGAGAAGACATTCAAAGGCGTATGTATATATGAATGAATGTGGATGACGCGGTGTAAGTAGAACGAGAACTGGCGCTCTATTCTCTCTGCCTACCCCTTCGGGGGCATAAATGTGTGTAAAAGTGTTGCGAGTGGACGGACATATTTAACAAAATAATTTCTTTTTTACGTAACATTTGTTCTCCTCATTGTATATTCGACCTAGATCCATACACACAGACAGCATGACGCGCACTCTACAGTAATATTATGTTCATATCGCCACGCCGAGTCCCTCGCGGGTAGGCAGAGGGAGCAGACCTTGGGTTACACCGCGTCACCCACATTCATGAGCGTGTCCGCACTTTCTCGTCGGCCCCTAGGTATTGTATTGGGGCCGTGCTCTCGCAGTGGTGTGAGGCAGGCCTGCTCGCGTAATTACTATACACTTATGTTGGAAATATTAAAGTTTTTGTCAGGACAAACAAACTGACAAGTTTTCATTTTTAACATTCGTTCAAATCAAATCAAATCAAATCAAATCAAAATCTTTTTATTTCACATAGGCCCAGGTGGGCACTTATAAAACGTCGAAAAAGGAGCACGGTTCGGGTTGGTCGCTTCCATGGAGAAGAACCGGCAAGAAACTCCATGGTTACTCTTTTCAAATCATTAGGCATATACAACAATAATATTTTTTCCCTTTTACGTAGCGGTATAATAATATAGCGGTATAATAATATGCATGACAGATGGCGAGTCCGTCGCTGCTTCCCAAGCACCGAAGTCTTTGAATGTCTTCTCCAGCGTATGCAGGTTCCACCAATAAGTTTTTTTACTAGTAAATATTATATGTAAAAATATTATATATAAACATAGTATTCGAACGTGCAAGCTTTGAGCTGCAGGCGACTATTGGAACCACGCGGCCACCACGGGTTTCCTTACGATAGAATCCAACATAAATGAGTTCTAATAACGACCATATCTGAACATATAGTACGATACTGTCGAACGCTCGTCGCGTCTCTGGCATTGCAGGCAAAGGGCGCCGGCGCCCCACATGGGCAGCACCGTTGCAGCTAGCAAGGTCGTCATGATATTAGGACACGTTCGTGGTAAAGATGGTGATGTCATCTAATTCGGTGTACATTGGAATCAGCGGTATTCCCAGTATATGGTGATGGTGTGAGGGGGAGGAAGGGGGAGGGGGGGGAGGGGGGGGGGGGATGTGTCAGTTTTTGGTAGCCGTCGGGCAATGGAGGGTGCAGCGACCGCATGGTGACCTCCCCGAGGTGTATTTACGTGAGGCCGCCCGCTGGCAGGAGCAGTCGTCAAAGTGCCTGTTAGTGCCGCGTAGGGCTGCATGCGGCGGCCAGTGCAGCTTGTGTGGCTTACTGAGGCTTATGTGTATACATATACACCTATATATATACACACATATAGGTGTCACTAAGCACTTAGGTTTGTTATTTTTACTTTTATTTTTTTTTCTTTTTGCAATATATTTTTTTTGCAGTTTTTAAGTACCAAAGTGTGTGTTGTTTGCCACGCTCTAACGTGTTACATACTGAACCGATCATCATGAAACTTCTCTCTATATAACTCCAGCGAAAAGTGTACGTTGTTCCACCTCTGCCTACCCCTTCGGGACCCTCGCAAGAAGGCGTGAAAATATAATTTGTGTGCAAACAAATCAGTGGCGCTGATGCAGCGGGCCACTGACTGACTCGCGGCTGAGGTAACTACGCGCTTACTTGGACACGCACACATGCACACACACACGCACACAAGCAGCAAGCAGTGAGAGTGACTACTGTCACGTGATAAAGGACCCAAACCACTTGTATACAGACACCACTAAGTGTGCCATCCACGTGACGTCGGCACCGAGGATGAAAGTGGCTCGCTGCCCGCGGCACCTGCGCACTGCGCTGGGTGACACACATACTGTGGTTGGCGTCATATATGTATATATGTATATATATATATATATATATATATATATATATATATATGGGCACAATGGGGCAAAGTGGCTGGAAGACGAGCTGTCGGGCGCAGGAAGAAATCATGTCTGCGAAACATCCAGGAATGGACCGGAGTTACGAGTGCAGCGGAGCTTTTTAACCTCGCCAAAGACCGAGAGAAATATGCGGAGCTGACTGCCAACCTTCACTAGTTGGAGAGGCACTATAAGAAGAAGAAGATATATATATATATATATATATATATACTCTAGCTGTCCCGCCCAGCTTCGCTTGGGTATAAATGTTAAATTGCCCGTAACACAATCGCAGCGCCACCTATCGGGTCCAATTGTGAATTGTTTGTAGCTAACAGATAATTGTGACTGTCAAATAATAGACGAATAATATCTTTCAAGATATCATTGAGAGAAAAAAACCAATTGTGTATCTAAGCCACTCTCGAATCCACCTGAAGACACACAGAAAATGTCATTATAATCGGTCCAGCCGTTTGCTATTCTATAAAGGACATACAGACAAACATTCATTTTTATATAAATATAGATAACTACATAATTACAATAACAACTTGTGCATGATTTTAATTATTCAATTCACTCACCAAGCATATGTAGGTACAGTTTCTATCCTAAGTAGGATATCTTGAGATAAGTTATTGTGTACAGGCTCGTGTGGGATCGCGAGGCGAATAATAATTGTTCATACATATATATTGTAACTTGTATGTTTGTCTGCAGTATATATCCAAGATGCGCTGAGCATGTCGGCGAGCACGATGCCCCCCCGCGGCGAGCACGAGCACAAGCACGAGCAGGAGCAGGCCCTCACGAGCGTGCAGCAGTTCTACCACGGGAAGCATGTCCTCATCACGGGAGGAACCGGTCAGTACGACACGTGAGAGAATAGAGTACAGTCTCTCTACACTCACAGACCTCGCTTCGTCCACATTCATCAGTCCCTTCATACATGGTCTTGTTTCGAGTACTCTTGACGTTCCCGTCCTTGAGCGTCCGATCCATTTGTGTGGTCAATAGTTTTCTTTAAAGAAAGAGAGAAAGATATGGCTGACTCAAAATCTATCCATTAGACTGCAGGTTTGTTTTTTTCTCTTCCTGCAAGAACTACTGAACGGATTTGGATGAAATTTGGCACAGAGATAGATTATAAGTTGGACAGCTTAGCCTACACATAAGATGTAACGTCAAGAGTACTCGAAACCGACGAGCATGTATGAAGAGACTGATGAATGTGGACGAAGCGAAAGAGGTATGTAAGTCTAGAGAGACCTGGCGCTCTATACTCTCTGCCTACCCCATTATAGGGACTCGGCGTGATGATATGATGATGACGAAGATGTAACATCTTCGTTTCATCGAAAATAAATAGTTCCGCGGGTGAAGCCGCGGGCCCAGCTGGTCGTATTTTAAGGGTGGTGGTCCCATTAGAAGGGTGGTCGTGCGCAGTGCTGACGCAGTAGTGGTCCCTCGCAGGGTTCCTCGGCAGGATCCTGCTGGAGAAGCTGCTGCGGAGCTGCCCGGGGCTGGAGGCGGTGTACCTGCTGGTGCGGCGCAAGCGGGGGCTGGACGTGTACACGCGCCTCGAGGAGATGCTCGACGACCCGGTCAGTGCGCCGGCACAAGGCTGAGCTTTTACATACATACTCATACACGCGGTCGTGGTACATATAGGCATTGTTCAATACATTATACATCCATGTTCCGTGAATTACTAAACAAATATTAGTAGTTACTTTAGTGTTTATGACGTCTATAGACTCTAGATGCAGTGTTGACTGACTGCAAACTGCATTGAGTACTTACTGACCTAAAGGCCGAATAGAACTAATATTACAATATTCTTTGAGTGACTTTAGGGATGCTACAAAATATAAGAGTTTTATTTAAGTCGATTATTATTTTCTTATAATAGATTTTTAGTAAATTGATTATAATATAAATTACGTGTTAAAATCTATTCTTAATTTTAATTACATTAAATAAAACTTTTAATAGTACTAAAACTTGTACCAATAACGCTATTTTTAATTCCTTACCTTGAAATATAAAAGGAACATTGCCTTTAATTTTTAGTTTTGAATTGGTTTATTTTTTATTCATATAATTTTATTTGATTTTTAATGTGATAAATTGTTAATATGAATCTCTTAGGTTTATCAGAATATATAGAATCAATTATCATTGGAATATAAAAGAACAGCGTAAAGCGTAAAGCGTAAAGCGCTATTGCATAGCTCCTCTTCTATCGCGGGCCTTGAGCGTGGAGACCGAATCCCGAAATTCGGTAACGAAAATAACCTTATTACACTTTCAAAATTTAAAAAGATATCGATTTATCATAATTTAAAAACGTGTGGCACGTGGCACTCTGGCTGTGGGATTACATACATACATTACATTAGGACTACTAGGGGGAGATCCACAAATTACGTGAGGTGTTTTTTTGAATTTTCTGTCCCTCCCTCCCCCCCTGGTGAGATGTTGTGAGATTTTATTCAACCCCCTCCCCCATCCCCCAATTTCAAAATGTGCGTTTCTTAAATATGTAAACGTGTTGGAGACGATTCCCGACGGCGACTTTCTGTCCGGGACGACTTTAGAATCTGGATAATGGGTCAAAATAGTATAGTTTTTTTTGTTTCAATAAGAAAAAAAATTGCGTGATATTTGCCGAGACCCCCCCTCTCTCCAACGTAAGATTAGATGAGATTTGACTCGACCCCCCCTCCCCCTTAAACATCTCACGTAATTTGTGGAACTCCCCTAGGCTAGGCATGACGTCGTTTCCATATTTCCCGGCAATTATGAATTTGGAACTGTTCTATGATCGAATGTGTTTAATAATAATCTCTCACATCCCTATACCTGACCAGGCAACAAAAAATCTATAATTAATATACATTCATACGCACACAACGCAATGGTAGCGCGATTCAGAAAACGCAACAAACCGGACAGCGACATCTATCGGCAAACATAATATGTTTGCCGATGTCATTTTATTTTATTATTATTTCATGCCAAAATGGCATATATATGATATTATGAACTAAAATGATATTCTTATTACCACCACAACGCAAATAATGTGTCATATGTGTATTGTACAACAACAGTGACGTATTATACCTACTTACCTGCTACTAATTATTACTAAGAGGCAGAGTTTGTTTGCTTGTTTGAACGCGCTCATTTAAGCACTAAACTAACCTCATTTGAGTAATTATTTTTGCATTAGTCCGTTTATTGAGGAAGGCTACAGGCTGTTAGGGTGCTTACACAAATATTAGTATTTGTGAAAAGTGTGCACACAGGCCGCCGCGGCTGGAGCGTGCACTGTTGGCTTAGCACTATGCACTGTTGGCTTAGCACTATGCACTGTTGGCTCTGCACTATGCACTTTGGCATGCACCTTATACAAAACAATAGTTATCTGTCTATTGAAGAAGGCTATAGATAGGAGTACCCAGGGAGGAGGTCAGTGAGGAGGCGGACGACAACTAGAGTGACAACAATAAGCGCGGTGCACGAGGAGTGGGCGAGCCCTCCAGCGCAGAGCTGCAGCGAGCATTGTCAATATTGGCGCTGGACCCTGACCGCGCTCGCTGCTCGGCCAGGGTCGAGTGGCTCGCCACTAGGCGCGGGGCCGAGGCTGCCATGCCATATTGACGTCATTTGCATACACCTTAAGTGCCATTATGGCGCAGGCAGCGTGTGGGCGGGTGATGTATTTGCAACGTGCAAGGATCACCGGACGAGGCCAGGCTTCTTGTATGCCCTCGCGAGGCTACCTCCAATGCCTTGAGGGGCTCCAGCAGCCGACTATAAGTTTACTGTATATTTACATACACTAGTTCTGCTCCGCGGTTACACATGCAGAAATAAAAAACAATAATTATGGTTTTAGTTTTCAAACTTTCATCAAATTCACTTCCGTTCAGCAGTTTTTGAGTGAGAGGAACGAATAACGTGACACACTGTCGCATTTATTACTAGCTGCGTGCCCCGGTTGTACCCGCTTAAAGTGGTCATAATGTTGTAAATAGCAACTAATAATAAAAATATATAATATTTTAATTATTAGCTGTGTCCGCGACTTTGTCCGCGTGAAGTGCAACAATAATGTTATTGTTCAGTTCGCAGCTTACGATGCCTACCTAATGAATACATATACTGTATGACGCGTAAAGATATACCTACTTATGGAATTATTCTATATTATATTGTGTATCTGTATCTTGTTTGTGTACATATTTCACAATTTATGATTTTTTCTGGTTTTTGTATCTTATAGTTTAATTATTATTAAGCTATTTTAATTTTTTCGTATTAGCTTTAGCGTAGCGAAATAGCGAACAGCGAAATAGATAGATACCTACCTCGGTCTGCGCGGAATAGTTATTTATTATTATTTACTTATATTAACACTGTTGGATTACTTAAATTATTATTTTTCTTTTAATTATATCAATAACACAATTTGTGAATTTGACATTCGTTCTCGCCATTGTAACGTAAAATATCGGAAGTTCCCGGAAGTGATGCAACGAGAGTGAGTATAGAAGTGGTCTGGTTGCAGATGTTCGGGAGGCTGAAGGAGGAGGTGCCCAAGTTCAGGCACAAGGTGGTGGTGGTCCCCGCCGACTGCGAGGCGGCCGGCCTCGGCCTCAGCATCGGGGACCGCCTCATGATCATTGAGAAGGTACCCGACCACTCGCCACCACTCGCCACCACTCGCCACCACTGGCGGTACATTAGTAGTAGTCTGTTCCATCCACAACGATGGAGTTGCTGTGTTGCCAGCATACCAGCGCATCCGTTCTATGGGCAATTCAGGAATTGCTGATCACCGCAAGAACATACCAAGTTATGAAACAAGTGTGAGGTCGTCATACGCTGCTGTATGAACTATTCATGAAGCTGTATGATGTTGTATGAAGTTGTATGAAGTCTGTATAATGGTATATACACAGTGTATGAAGCTGTACGAAGCTGTATGATGTTGTATGGCGCAGGTGAACATAATCTTCCATGCGGCCGCGACGGTGCGCTTCGACGAGCCGCTGCGGGCCGCGCTGGGGACCAACGTGCGCGCGCCGCTGCAGCTGCTGCGCCTGGCCAGGGACCTGCGCAGGCTGACCGTGAGACACCTCCACACATCCCACAACCCCACACACCCCACACACGCCCCACCCCCCACCCCCGCTAAGAACGGCATCTGTTGCAGGTATTGATGCACATATCCACCGCGTACTCCAATTCGCACCTGACGAGAATAGAGGAGAGGTTCTACCCCTGCCCGGCGGACTTGGAGCACCTGGAGCAGCTGGTGGCCAAGCTGACGGACCCGCAGGTGGAGGCCATGCAGCACACGTGAGTGATAGCCTATGTGAGGCCACTGCCGTACTCACTAAACACGTGGGCTGCACTCATGAGGACACTGGAAGTGAATCCAGCTAACCAATGTAACCAAAAACAAACCACGGTGTTACGTGTACTTGCTCTCACAGAGCCGCTTAGAGTCTACTCACTGTAGAGACCCAGCATCATGTTTCATCATCAGCTCTTGGCTGTACCTGCTCCCTTGACTCGCCCCACTATATCAAAGTGGAGAGTACGCTAAGAAAACACTATGTCAATGTGTGCTTAAAGTTAGCGGAAGCTAGTCTTGCGCAAAATGTATGACTAGCTTCCGATCCCAAGATCAAGATACGTCGCAGGGCTACCATATAACACACACACAGCATACGCAGTGATCATAACACACAGATATGCAACAGCACACAGACATTCATACACAACACAACCTCTACAAATATAACCCGAGTACACACACACACATTACATTTTAGCATGTCATTTGTGGAAATCACAAAATAAAATAAAAAAAAGCTATACCGTGGCGGGATATATTTGTTGTACCTGCATAACATTTGTTGTACCTGCATAACATTTGTTGTACCTGCATAACATTTGTTGTACCTGCATGACATTTGTTGTACCTGCATGACATTTGTTGTA
>JACCPG010000481.1:42500-63767 GCA_016069955.1 Drepana arcuata | reverse complement strand
GACACATTTAATGACACAGAAAAATATAAATGTCGCGTACTTCGATATAACTAAATGAAGTTAGGAGTTTCTTGGAAATAAAATAGAATGTATTTAAAATGTAGCTTCTTGTATATTGCATGAGGATGTATAGAATGTAAAGAAAATACGCAAGAAATGCAAGGGAAGTCAGGGGAATTATAAAAGGTTTTATGCCTTCATAGGCATATAAACAAATATGTTGATAGGATCTACGTATAACGTTATTTTTACACGAAAATAAGGTCAATAATTTGTCAATTGATTGCGGCCTATCACCAACGTATGTGCGCCCTGTAAGGCCCCCTAAGCTAAGCCCCCACAGCCGGGGCCGAGGCCATACAATGTGTTGTGCTCATGTTCCAGTGATATCGACGGCGAGAGAGCCGCTCAAGTGCTGGGTGAACAACATGTATGGGCCCACCGGGGTGGCCGTCGGCAGCGGTGAGTGCGCACATACTTACACCATCAATTAGTGCCAGCATGACCCCACCATCCGTGGGGTCCTCGGTCCTCATCTACCAAGGGTCTCATAGCAACAAAGGAATCTTTGACAATGCCCGGTTTGCCGGCTCCTCTCCATGGAGACGACCAACCCGAACTGTGCACCTTTTTCGACGTATTATAAGTGCCTATCTGGGCCTATGTGAAGTAAAATATTGTGATTTTAATATGAAAAATTAATTGTCGGTTACAATATAAAGTTCATTGGTCAAGTTTATGGCTAACCTTACCGATTGGTTAGGTTAGCCTCAACGCGGGCATCTTTGGGCCTTAATGCTCGTAAACACTACTGAACGGAATTAGATTAAATCTGGCACAGAGACAGATTATTACCTGAATTATGATATGATATATCATAATATCATAAGCTGTCGTCTGATCCAGTGGTTAGAGCTCCTGACTGCGAAACTTGATGTCGCGGGTTCTATTAAACACGAGTATTGGTACCTTAGTCTTGGATGTCCTTTGTATTTATGTATATATCTGTTCAGGTAATCTTTATTTGGGACTAGGTCAGTTTGTGTGTCAATAGTCCCAGGGTTTTTATATACTACAAAAGTAGCCCAAGCCCAGTGAAATGAAATTCCTTAGTACCATTGGTTGGTTGTTATGTGTCGGCTCCCGTAGCCAATGCTGGCCAACGTTGGGCCAACATGTATACTTGACCCCCCCCCCTGCCCCCCTGCCCCCCGCCCCCAGCCACAGGCATGCTTCGCTCGCTGCAGTGCGACCCCGGCGTGGCGGCCGACGTGGTGCCCGCGGACGCGGCCGTCAACTGCCTGCTGGTGGCCGCCAGCCGCGTCGGCCGGGCCTTCGCCGCCAGGTAGGCAGCCGCCGGTAGGCAGGCCCCCCTCCCTCCCTCGCCCCCTCGCTCACCGCGCCCGCCTGTTGCAGTCCGCCGCCGGAGCCGCCGGTGTTCAACTACGTGAGCTCGGTGGAGAACAGGATCACGTGGGGCGACTTCATGCAGCAGAACATGGCCAGGATCGACAGGAACCCCTTCTCTGACGCCGTGTGGTGAGTGGTCAGCGGTCCCCCTATTGTACACCAGCTGTGCCTTGCGATTGTGGTTTCTCCTGTGCTAAGGTTTCCAGTAATGAGCTCTTTGGGGAGGGGGGAGGATTGTTATATTGTGCTGGCAGCAGAGGGATTAGTCCTCTGATGCTCTCAACACAGTATAACTCTCGGATCACAGAGTGGAAACGCGCAAGTGATACTTTAGTATCGTGAGCGTAAAAAGGCTACGGTAACCGTTTCCCATCAGGTGGGCCGTATGCTTGTTTGCCACTCTTGTTGTATAAAATATATATATATATATATATATATATATATGTATATATATATATAGAAGTATGTATATATATATATATATATATATATATATATATATATATATGGTCGCGGGTTCAGTCCACACCGGAGATATATTTGTATATACATATATAATCACGCCGAGTCCCTAACGGGGTAGGCAGAGAGTATAGAGCGCCAGTTCTCTCTAGAGTTACATACCTCTTTCGCTTCGTCCACATTCATCAGTCTCTTCATACATGCTCATCGGTTTCGAGTACTCTTAACGTTCCCGTCCTTGAGAGTCCGATCTATTTGATCTAAGTAGTTGGAACGTGGCCTTCCTCTGCCTCATATTTGTGCTCACTATATGTACAAACGCAAAGTATCCATCCAATGGAAACTATATAATTAAATAGGCCATTAATTGAGGATGGCTATAGGCGGTGCACCATCATGCTTCTCCCATAATAAATGTATGTGTGATGAAAAAAAAACGCAAGTAAAACAATGGAACACGACGAGTCACTGTTATTGGGATCTATTCGACCTTGTAAGTACCATATCGCCCCACCAGCGAGGCAGCCCGCGGCATGATACCACCCGGAGTCTAGGAGCGGCCACAAGAGGCAGGTTATGTCACCGTTGCGGCATGTGACATAACACGTCACATTGACCTGGTCCATTGACCCAGTTGCCCAACACTGCCCAATAGATGGCGCAAGGCGCGTACACAGATACATATTCGCATACAAATTGGTTATCAGTAGCTCCAATTGGAGCACAAGGCGGAAGTCGGCGCTGGGTCCAAGACCCTGGTTGATTTATATACTATATTGATTATAAGGCGGCAAACTTGCATGTGCCTGAAGGCAAGCGACTACCGCCGGCGATGGTCGCTTGCCACGCGACCTCAACGGGAAGTTAATTCCCTTTTGTAACTACCAAACGGCTTGAAAGTGACAATTGTAATTTATTTAAACTTAAGCTAAACACGAAATATGATCCAGACTGTACCAACGAGGTTTTCTGAACTTTTTGAACTTAAGTACAGTGATTAGTCACACCTCAAGCTTTACGGTGAAGGAAAACATCGAGAGGAAACCTGCATACGTCTGAGAAGGCATTCGCGATGGACTAGCCACCTGTCATGTTGACGTCTAAAATATATCTCTGGCGGAAAGTGGGTGGGTACTACCTGTACACCTCTGCCTACCCCGTCGAGGACCCTTGTGAGAGCTTGAAATTGTGAACTAAGCTATTACATTGGCTTGTTGTAAGGTGTGATGTGACGCAACTAATATCAACGTTGACATCCAGTATTGACAATAAAACAACTGCTCAGACTTGTACGGAAGAGGGTAAACCACCTTCTCTAAGAAAATGAGAGGGTGAGAGGGAGGTGTGTGTCACTGTGTGGGTGTGTGTGTAAAATCGAGGCTTACACGGTAAAATCGCCTCCACTTATTGTTGAAGTTGGTTATAATGGAACACGTATGCCGTGGTGACGATCGGCCACTTATTCATCACATCTTCTTGGTCTTCATCACACAACATACATGCGTTAATGCAAACCATACATACATACATACACTGCCGAAACCATGACTTGATTTTTTATCCCTCTCAGGTATTTCTCGCTGCAGCTGACCAGGTCAGCGCTGATGAACCGCATCAACATCCTGGTGCTGCACCTCCTGCCCGCGGCGATGGTGGACGGCCTCGCCTGCTGCCTCGGGAGGACGCCCAAGTACGTGAGCCACTCGGCCCCCGCCATCGACCCCACTGCAGGCCACCATGGCTGCAGGCGACGGCAGTAATGTGCAGTGTAACCCCAGCCTCTGGTCTCCCGCAGGATGCTGAAGGTGTACAAGAAGATCCACAAGTTCTCGTCAGTGCTGGCGTACTTCACGACGCGCGACATACAGTTCTGCAACAAGAGGACCAGGCAGCTGTGGGAGGACACCTCGCCGCAGGACAGGGAGGTCAGTGGCCGAGCCTGCTGCGGGGACTGGGAGTACATCTCCCATTGTGGTTCTCTGCCTGGGGCGGAGCCTGCACCTAACAAAGGTCGCAGCCTAATGGCTCTGCGAGTGTAGGGGCGTGGTCGTGCATGGATCTATGTTTCAAAGGAATGGCTGTGCTGCCCTGAAGGAGACCAGCTCGTTCCGTATTCCAATACTTAGGAAACACAAAAGTCTTGCGGTTCCAAAGGAGTTTCCTTCCGCGAACGCTCAGGCTGTGGAATGAGCTCCCGGTTGAGGTTTTGTCTGGAGGGTGCATGGAGTTCTTTAAGAAGGGTGTGGAGAGATTCCTGCAGGGGCGGCAACTGCGAGCGATACCCTGGTGTTGCAAGCGTCCATAAACAGCAGTCGCCCTACCATTAAGTAAGATTGTCTACCAGCCATTTCGTATATCACCAAGTCATCTCCCGTCCGCAGATATTCCCGTTCAGCATGAAGGACGTGCAGTGGGCGGAGTACTTCGACGGCTACCTGATCGGCATCAGGCGCTACCTGTTCAAGGAGAGCGACGACTCGCTGCCGCGGGCCAGGGTCAAGTGGAGGAGGTGAGGATGCTGCAGCCTCTTGGCTGAGCCTGCTCCAGACTATGACCTGCCGTCACATCTCTTCATACCCTTGTCAAACCTCTCAACTCCCACTCTCTGTCGGAGTTTTCGGGTGCCAACGTGGCAGCTGACAAATCGCCGTTACTTGAGCATGACACCACATATTCTCACGACTTGACACAAGGATCCCCGAAGGGGTACACCGGAGATATATTTCAGGTCCCAATGTGACAGATGGCGAGTCCATCGCCGTTACCCAAGCACGACTACACATACGCCTTTGAATGTTTTCTCAGACGTATGCAGGTTTCCTCTCGATGTCTTCCTTCACCGTAAAGCTCGTGGTGTGACTAATCTCTGTACTGGGCTAGTACAGTCGGGAAGTGAACTGGCAATGTTTGTGTTGCAGGCGACTGTATATATGTATGTATGAGTGTACGTGAGCATAGTGTTGTATGTTGCAGACTGTACTATCTGCACCAGATAGCGCGCGTGCTGCTCCTGCTGCTGGCTGCGTATGCTCTGTGGTCGCTGGTGGCGCTGGTGGCGCGGCTGTGGTGACATACATATTTATTTTACGTGTTAAGGCGGCTCTACACGTGGGCCGTGTGATTGCATTCACTCTCTTTATAATACTTGTATTCATAAGGTTCTGTGTTCATGGCGAGTCGCTGGGACCAACACCTCAATAGCTAAGTACAAAGATTATGGACCAATGATAGTTACGAAGGGCAGCTGTGGGCATCGTCCATGGTGAAGGGATGGAGTATGCTAGGACACCATCGGTAGCTGGTGTGCGCTCTAATCAAGACAACAGTGCCAGCCTGTCACTCTGAAAACTACCATGTTAAAAGATTTTTTTCTACCAAAATGGTTGATTTTTCGACAATAATTTTAGTTTTTAGAAAAAATGTTGATGGACTATATTGTGATGTGTGATTGTGTAAAATACATTTGTAAATAGTTATGGTGAGGGACGAGGCCTTGTTGCTCAACTAGCTGACAACACTAGTGGATAACTGGATGTCGCCATCGGCATTATACTCTGTACGGACAGACAGTTAGGTGTATATTTTGTTATTAGAGGCGTTATTGTGAGGGAAAATAAAGATTTGTTAAAATACATTGGGATTTTTATTTGTCGTAGATCCTAATAGCTACTAAACGTCTGGGTACTTGAATGCAGGTTGAAGTGGCAGTGTGTACCAATGAGCTGTACACTGTAAACACGAGCTTTGTGGTGGAGGAAATCATGGTGAAGCAACCTGCATTGATTCGACAAGACATTACATCAGTCCCTTCATACATACTCACACGTTCACGAAGGCAGTGGCCTCACTCTGATAGCATTGTACTACAACATGTCTGTACACCTCCTCGCATACTTGGACATGTTGCAGGCATGAGAGGCAGAGATGCGTAGGTAATACCCACACGCCCACTTTCCGCCAGAGATATATGTTATCTGTCAACGTGACA
The DNA here is from genome assembly GCA_016069955.1 of Drepana arcuata. Classification (NCBI taxonomy): domain Eukaryota; kingdom Metazoa; phylum Arthropoda; class Insecta; order Lepidoptera; family Drepanidae; genus Drepana; species Drepana arcuata. Next base: position 57,907 of record JACCPG010000481.1, on the reverse strand, counting down.
GATGGCGAGTCCATCGCCGTTACTCAAGCACGACTATACATACGCCTTTGAATGTCTTCTCAGACGTATGCAGGTTTCCTCTCGATGTTGCCCTTCACCGTAAAGTTCGTGTGTGACTAATCACTGTATTGTTGGAGTAATCACTGTGTAAAGTCGTGGTGGCCGAGTGGTTCTCAAAGATTGCAAGTACGAATCCCGGCTGTACCAGTGAGGAGTCAGTGAAACAATACAATCTTAATAAAAAAAAAACTGTATTTATAATTAATATAACATTGATGGCAATGGATGACAATGGCGGGATGGAATAGAAACTGCTGTAATAAGTGGCTTTTAACAAACATTTACAAACGTATATACAACAATGAGTTCAGCGGAGATAAGAGCTATAGTTTGTAGAGGCACTAGCTGGGCGCGCGGCATCGACAATACTGCATGGATGGTGGCATGCGGTGTCTAGATGAGATAAGAGCTATGGTTTGTAGAGGCACTAGCTGGGCGCGCGGCATCGACAATACTGCATGGATGGTGGCATGCGGTGTCTAGATGAGATAAGAGCTATGGTTTGTAGAGACACTAGCTGGGCGCGCGGCATCGACAATACTGCATGGATGGTGGCATGCGGTGTCTAGATGAGATAAGAGCTATGGTTTGTAGAGGCACTAGCTGGGCGCGCGGCATCGACAATACTGCATGGATGGTAAGTAGCCGCGGTGTTCCAGATGATGGTAAGAGCCATGGTTTGTAGAGGCACTAGCTGGGCGCGCGGCACGGACAATACTGCATGGATGGTGGCATGCGGTGTTCAGGATGAGATAAGAGCTATGGTTTGTAGAGGTACCAGCTGGCAAAGCGCGGCATCGACAATACTGCATGATGGTGGCGGTGTCTAGATGAGATAAGAGATATGGTCGAGGCACTAGTTGGGCGCGCGGCACGACAATACTGCATGGGATGGTGGCATGCGGTGTCTAGATGAGATAAGAGCTATGGTTTGTAGAGGCACTAGCTGGGCGCGCGGCATCGACAATACTGCATGGATGGTGGCATGCGGTGTCTAGATGAGATAAGAGCTATGGTTTGTAGAGGCACTAGCTGGGCGCGCGGCATCGACAATACTGCATGGATGGTGGCAGGCGGTGTCTAGATGAGATAAGAGCTATGGTTTGTAGAGGCACTAGCTGGGCGCGCGGCATCGACAATACTGCATGGATGGTGGCATGCGGTGTCTAGGATGAGATAAGAGCTATGGTTTCCAGAGAGGCACTAATAAGCGCGCGGCATCGACAATACTGCATGGATGGTGGCATGCGGGGTCTAGATGAGGTAAGAGCTATGGTTTGTAGAGGCACTAGCTGGGCGCGCGGCATCGACAATACTGCATGGATGGTGGCATGCGGTGTCTAGATGAGATAAGAGCTATGGTTTGTAGAGGCACTAGCTGGGCGCGCGGCATCGACAATACTGCATGGATGGTGGCATGCGGTGTCTAGATGAGATAAGAGCTATGGTTTGTAGGGGCACTAGCTGGGCGCGCGGCATCGACAATACCGTACGGATGGTGGCAGGTGCGTCTAGATGAGATAAGGAGCCATGGTTTGTAGAGAGGCACCAGCTGGGCGCGCGGCATCGACACAATACTGCATGGATGGTGCATGCGGTGCCCAGATGATAAGAGCTATGGTTTGTAGAGGCACTAGTTGCCGCGCGGCATCGACAATACTGGCATGGATGGTGGCGCATGCGGTGTCTAGATGAGAGAGAGCTATGGTTTGTAGAGGCACTAGCTGGCGCGGCATCGCTACTGCATGATGTGGTGGCATGCGGCGTTCAGGATGAGGTAAGAGCTATGGTTTGTAGAGGCACTAGCTGGGCGCGCGGCATCGACAATACTGCATGGATGGTGGCATGCGGTGTCTAGATGAGATGAGAGCTATGGTTTGTAGAGGCACTAGCTGGGCGCGCGGCATCGACAATACTGCATGGATGGTGGCATGCGGTGTCTAGATGACGTATGTTTTCTTGTTGGTGTCGAACCACACCACGAAGGTCCTGATTTGTGTGGGCCGCAGTGTGATCACGTACTCGGGGGCCTCCACGGCCTCCACGGCCTCCGCGGCCTCCAAGGCCTCCTGCGGGGGCGTCCTGAGGACATGACTTTTATTTATTATTATTTATTAATTAATTCAACAACATTTTTAAAATACAGCGTAATGATATTAGATCGAATCCGCAATGAAGAGATTCGCAAATCAACTGGCGTGAACGAGGGCGTGATTGTAAAGATGAAGAAAGGCATGTTACGTTGGTTTGGACACATAGAGAGGATGAGTGAAGAAAGATTGACGAAACAGATATACAAAGCGAAAGTGTGTGCAAGAAGAGGCAGAGGAAGGCCACGTTCCAACTACCTGGATCAAATAGATCTAGGTACTGGAAGCCGGCGAACATGTATGTATGAAGAGACTAATGACTATGGGCGAAGAGAAAGTGGTAAGTAAGAGAAGTGAGACCTGGCGCTCTACTCCCACTGCCTACCCCATTAGGTATTATGGTATGGTTAGGTAATAGGTGGGTTAACATTTTTTTTTACACGACTTGGGTGCCAAACAAGCATTCCTACAACCACAGCACTCAGCATTTCCTGACACACGACCGTAGCGCCACCTATCGGGGCCAATTCTGCATCTAAACCATTCTCGAATCCACCTGAAGACACACAGAAGATATCATTAAAATCAGTCCAGCCGTTTGCGATTCTATAAAGGACATACAGACAAACATTCACTCCGCCGATTCCGCGGTCACCGATGACCATCAGTAATTGGTGACCGCCCGCCCGCCGCCGCCCAGCAGGAGCCCAGGAGCAGGTGCCAACTGCATGGAGACGCTAACCTCTTCCTCCTGCCGCCCTCCGCGGGGCCGTCGTTGTAGTCCTCCGCGTCGTCCTCCGCATGCCCATAGTCCTGCGAGTACTCGTCCTTGGGCTTCTTCCGGCGGCCGGCCGCGCCCACTGCTGGGGGTGGGACGAATGCATGCAACAGAGACAGGTGCCACGGGTGTGGTATTTAGTTCAGCTTACTTTAACGTACTTTAATGTCGGTTTCAATAACTCGGATACAATGTACTGATTAGTACAGAAATGTATCATGTTTGAGAAATGAGCCAGAGGAAGGCCACGTTCCAACTACCTAGATCACATCGAGCGGACGCTCAAGGACGGGAACGTCTTTATATTTAAAAAAATATAAGAAGGTACTCTATACCGCTCTGGGATATAATTAACTTTTTAATAGTGAAAGAATTTTCAAAATCGGTTCAGCAGTGCCGGATATTACCGCGAACATACAAACTTTACCACTTTATTATAGTAGGATAACGGTCTCTTGAAATTTGGTACACTCTGTATCCAATACAATAAATGTAACCCCGCTCTACACGCTGTATATGACTGTACCTCTGGGTCGGTATTCCCTGTTCTCCTTGGCCCTCACATCTTCAGTGCTGTCCTCGACCATCTGCTTGTACTTCCTCTCCGAGTCGGTGATGAAGAAGGGCATATCCAGCCTCACGCCCTTGCCCCGCCTCCTCTGCCTGCCCTCGAGCGCTCTCCTGGTGCTGTGCTCGTAGCTGCCCTTCACCGTCCTGGCCTCCTGGTGCCTGAGCCTGTCGTCCTCGTCGCTCCTGGTGGGCCGCGAGGGCACTCTCGGCCGCCTCATGTAGTACATTTCGTACATGGACCTCGTCACACCGTCATCTGCATCGTCAGCTGTTTCTGGAAATCACAGTGCACACCTTGAGTACAGTGATTAGTCACACCACGAGCTTTACGGTGAAGGAAAACATCGAGAGGAAACCTGCATACGTCTGAGAAGACATTCAAAGGCGTATTTATAGTCGTACTTGTGTAACGGCGACTGTGTTTAAATATATCTATGGAAAAAGGGGGTGTCGTAACATTCTGCCTACTCCATACGACACCATTGTGGTAAAACATCTCCCAATCTGCTTATGACAGTACTGACCTGGCTTGGAGGGCCTCCCAATCCGTTTTTTCTTCTTCGCAGATCTTTTCTTCAAATTCAATGAAAAGTCTTCTTCAGACGACTGTGCCTCTCCCTCCGGCGGCCATTCCAGGACTAGCTTCGCAGGCTTGGCTTTGCTCAAGAAGCTCAGCTTGGGCGTTCTCTTTGTAGCTGTTCTTATCTCACCAGCCGTCGTATGAATAGTGTCTCTATCTCGCGCCGCTAAGGTTGTATTTTCAAATGCGATATCCTCTCTGGGTTCCTCTGTGGTACCGTTCGCTATTCCCCAATCATTATTTGTATCGTTGAGGGTACTCTCTGTTGAATTCAGCGAGCGCTTCCTCCTGTCATACTCTTCGTACGGAGACTTGACCCTGCCTCTGACCTTCTCGCTATACTTCGGTCTCAGCGGCTTCCTCCTTTGGTAATCTTGATCTTCTTCGGAATAATGTGCTGGGGAGACAAACGGATCATTATGAACTTTACCTTTGTTCTGTGATTTTAAAAGGTTTTCTTTCATTAAGGTTAAGTAGGGCACAGCAGTTCTCCGTCCAATTCTCGTTCAGTTCAGTTCATTTATTCGTTCTCATTCAGTTTAAATCGCGTTAGCCGTTCCTCGACCGAGGCAGTCTACCTCTACCTTACAGAAGGTCGCAGCTAAATGAGAATTCTCTTGTAGTGTCGTGTTCCTGCGGTGAGCTACGTTGCTAAGCTCCGCCTGTTCTCACACTTTCTAACCCTAGGAATAAATACTCAGTACAGATTACCAGAGTCTTTGTTGTCCGTAGGCTTAGCCTTGTCATAGTCCGCCTCCTCGATGTTGTCCTCCGGCATCAGCCCATCGTCCCCGCCGGTGTACACATACCTGGAACATCACGAGCATTAACGCCGCAGTCAATCCTGGGACAGACATTGTGTGTTGTGGGGTACTTGTAGCTCAAGCAATAATTTTTGCATCTATCATATTTTTCGATATTAATTAGCAAAACCAAAAGGTCACTAACCATGGCTTTTCTTAAATATATCACGAGTCCTGTCATCGGAATTCATCTGTAAAATTTTCATAATTGTAAGAGCTGTTTTAATAAACACATGGCCGTCACACGTGGCCGATGCCTTGATTGGTGTAAGCTTTCCTATAAATATTTCAAATGTTGAAGGGTAAATATATATCGCCGAGCCCTTCACGGGTTAAGCAGAGAGAATAGAGTGCCAGTTCTCTCTAGTTACAGACCTCTCGCTTCTGCGGCTTTAGACAGAAACCCTTGCGTCGCGCGCACGTTATGCGACAGCAAAAAGTTTCAAGGTAATGTCAGTAGCTGCCTTGATTGCTGTCAAGGGTCGCTGTAATGCTTCAGATCCTCAAATATTTTCTTAAGAAGAGTAACAAAGGCCATTACCTGGTGCTCCAGTCCATCTGCCTGGCGTCCTCCAGCCACTGGTTGGCTGCCAGCGTGGTCTCCCGCACCATCAGGATCTGCATCTGCAGGAACACCTTGCGCAGCTCCACCGTGATGTGCGCGGGCTTGCTCAGCTCCTCGGGGCCGTCCCCCTTGTCTCTGGCGTAGCGGCCTGGTATTATAGTCCTGGTTACTGGACAAGCTTCTATTAGACATTATGCCCCATTCATCCCCACACCCTAGAACCACAGAGGTCTCGCACTGCGCGGTTCCAAAGCACTTTCCTTCCGCGAACGCTCAGGCTGTGGAATGAACTCCCACTTTCTTCGTCCGCGTTCTTCACGAAGGGTGTGGAGGGATCCTTGCTAGGGTCGGCAGCACTCGAGTGATAACGTTGGTGGTGCAAGCGTCCACAGGCAGCGGTCACAACTTACCATAAGACCCGCATTCTTGTTTCCCCACTCTGGTGGTATGTAATTGTTGTGATGGCATGTGCGTCACCTTTAGCAGGTTTCTCCAGGGTGTTCTCCAGCCGCAGCAGCACTGCCCCCGCCTTCCACGGCTCCAGCGTCAGCACGCTGATGTGCCGCGGCAGGCCGTGCAGGCGCAGGGCTGAGAACTGCCAGTGGGTATACATGACTGTGGTACAAGGGTTGGGTTGAGCGATTAAAGTGACCAAGGTTACAGGTTCAAGCACGGGTCTACCCCTGCTGCCTACCCGCTTGTTGCGGACATTCTGCCATTTCCTCCTGTTGAGCTTGTCTCCCGTGGTGAGGAACAGCCAAGGCTCGTGCCGCCATCGCCTGGAGGCCGTCGCCACGCGCTCGGAAAACGACTGCTCTTCCACTGGACATACAATATTTATGGTATCAGTACATGCTGCATGCTCCCACCAAGCCCACCAATGGCGGCTCACCCATCAGCAGCCAATGGCAGGCGCCCTATATCACGCGAATCTCCCACCGATAATATGGAGGCTTAGCCTACGTCAGCCATGGATAGAGATTATTAAGGGACATGGTTTCTAAATATTCTTTTCATTTCATTAACTTACAGAAAAGTCTAATAAAGAAAAGAATAAGTCTAAAAAATTTTACCAATATTATAAATGTGTGAGTTTAGGAGCATGTTTGCTTCTTCTCAGGCAAAGAATAATGAACGGACTTTGATGAAACTTTATAAAACTATAAACTCACTTTAGCTAACTTAAAAAGGGAGAAAGGTCCCTCCGTCGTATTGGTCGGAATTATTTGGATGTTCATATTCCCCTACGTACTAGTACGAACACGTCTGGACCGATAAGAGAAATAATTTTCTTTGTACAAAATGAAAAATCATCGTCAGCAGTATTACCATCCTGCCTGAAGTTGCCGAAGTATATCCTATGTTGGCCTCTCACCACGAGGCCCACGCCGTAGGCCTCCTCGTTCAACGTTTCCTCGAGGCCGAACCCGTCGTCCGTGAGGAGTCTTCTGTGCACCTGGAACAAGCCCCATGGCTACAACTATATCGATATCTTCACCTACGTCCACACCAGTCACTGGGGCGATATATATATATATAAATCTAGATATATAGATCTATATATATATATATATCTAGATCTGGAAAGTGGGTGTGTGGGTATTACCTATACACCTCTGCCTACCCCTTCGGGGACCCTTGTGGGAAGGCGTGAGGATATACTATTATGGATCAAGCCAATAGGCCGTTGGCGACAAACTCAATAATGATTCTAGGCTTCGGCAAAAGAACAAAAAATTTGTCCGATTGTTTGTAGTCTCATACCATGAGCTCAATCTCCCCTTCGTTGTAGGCAGTGCCGCCCTGGGCTCTGTCAGTGAGGACGCACATCTCCACGCTGGTGTTCAGCGACCGGATGCAGATCCTGGAGGTCACGGGGAAGTAGCACGCCGCCACTGGCTTCTTCTGTTGCTGGTCTACGGGGAATAGCACCATGAGAACTGTAGGATCTCGAAGACAGCGGTCAGGGAGACTAAAGGTGTCAAGAAAAAAGTCCAGCAAAAAGTGGGTGTTGCCTCAAGGCATGGGCCAGCGTGGCGATGGCGAGTCGGTTTGCTCTCAAACTCATATGCGTCTTTGAATATCTCTTCTTTTTCCTCTATTCTTTTGGTAACTGTAGACTCCTTGAGCAAGTCTCACTGGGCTGAAGATCAGAAATACATACATACATAGCATTGCTACGAAGCTAACGGAATAGTCAGAGAGAGAGTGGAGTTCTCTCTACATTTACAGATCATCATCCACATTCATCTCTCCGTTGAGTAATATCTTTGGTATAGTTTCTAGATAGACCACAGTTTGTTAAAGGCAACTCAGACTCTTTGAGGCCTATCTGAGGCCTGCATGCTCACTGGAGGTGTCGTTCCAGCAGGTGCGCCGCAGCATCTGCCGCGCGTTGGAGTCTGTGGAGAACTCCCCGCTGTTGGAGATGTTCGTCTTGAAAATGCTTACCACCTCCTTGCCCAAGTCTGTCCTGCAGGGGAGAAAGTATAGATAATGAACGGTTACTCTCTTAATATATATGGTCCGTCACTTTCTCTTCTCTTCTCCTGGCAGGCTTCCTCTTGGACAACGTGACGACGACAACGTTCACTAAGTGCTCTCTGTTTCCCGTGATTGATTTGATTTGATTGAACGCCAGCTCACCCCTCCCCGCAGATTTCTGTCAACCTTACACCACTTCTAGCCAAAACCACTATCTATCTTTGGCCTGTACCATCTGAAGAAATGGTGGTACTCCTATTATAAATTATATTCAGGGTATTGCTATTTTAAACCGAAGACCCTATTGCCCTAGTCTTATTCAACTTTACATGTACATAGCAGGTCTTAGCCTACGGATGTGAGCGGATGTGAGCGGATGTGAGCGGATGTGAGCGGATGTGAGCGGATGTGACGGATGTGAGCGAATGTGAGCTGCACCAAACGACCAAACCCAAAAACTAAATCGCAAGAGCCTCACCCGATGGGCACGGGCCCGACGAGCCAGTCCAGCTCCACGAACTCCTCGCCGCGGTACAGCCGGATGACCTGCGTGACCCAGTCGCTAAACCGCTGCCGGATCTCCTTCACTAGCGATCCTCGCACGACGCTGTAGGTCGCCTTTTCCGTTACCTGGACACATCAAACTGATCCTCACGCCTCTACACAAGCGCCCCCGAAAGAAAAGCCGGAGCCAGGTCTGAACTCTTTGGCTCCATCTACATCCAGCAATCTCCTTAAACAAGCTCGCTGAGCTCGAGTACTCTAGACGTTCCCATGCTTGAGTGTGTGGGTACTTGGAACGTGGTCTTCCTCTGCCTCTTCTTGCACACACTTTCGCTTTGTATATCTGTGTCGTCAATCTTTCTTCACTCATCCTTTCTATGTGTCCAAACCAACGGGATATGTGTTTGTTCATCTTTACAATCACACCCTCGTTCACGTGAGTGGTTAAGCGGATACTGACAGCGACGGGCCTGTTCTTCTCAGGCCTGAAGCTGTAGGCCCCCGACTGCTGCGCCTGCTGCATCTGGCTGTAGTAGTGGTAGTTCTGCGACACAAGGATCTTGATGCCGTCCACGTGTTGGATGGACTCCAGGAGGCCCGTCGACTGGTCCACCGTCACCTTCAAATACTGGAATGCCATTAAATACCATTCATACAACCTGCCCCCTCGTCGCGTCACTCTGTCAGTCCCTACGCCCTAAAACATTCTGATGTGGCCAACATTGCATTGCCACTTCTTTTGACTTTGACCTCCATCCAAGCCAAGCCGGGCGGCTCGCTAGTATCTATACAACTGGTAGTAGTCTCATTTAAAAAATTTACTTGAATGTGTTTTTTCAGGAATAAAACATACATATATGCTATGTCGTAATGCAGTCAATAATCTTAGGGTGTAACCACGTATACACCTCTGCCTACCCCTTTTGAGATCCTGTGGGAAGGCGTGTAGGTGTGTAAGGCGATGCAAACTATATCACCGTATGCACAGAGGCTCTTCATTGATTGTCTTTGAAGATCCAAACGGAACAACCGTTGATATATTTCGTTTGATAAACATAGGTATTACCTCATTGGATATGAAAGGCACCAGCTCTTGGTCCGGCTGCTGCGTGGAAGCCTGCACCTTCTTGATGTACTCGTTCTCCTCCTGACAATCATTGCAATTGACACATGTTTGACAGCCAATGGGGTGGCGTCATATATCTGGAGCATTGCACTGTATGGTGAGACAATGACAAGGAGAGCTATTGAGAGACATTTGGGATGTGGATTGTGGATGCAAAGAATCAGCTGGGTGGAAAGGTAGCACACGAACACGGGCTTTAAAGAGCCGACGATAGAAGAGCCCAAGACAGTCGAGAATACAAGGGGAAATGTGAAAGGCCACCTTTTACAACATGACAGCTTTAGGGATGTCTTAGATGGAACGGTAGAAGGGCGAAGAGGGGGAGGAAGAACATATATGAGTCAGAAAGTGTCTCATGGCGTATAGGGAGGTCAAAGAGATTGCGCTGGACAGAGGCAAATGGAAAGAGTTGCATCAGAGACGCCGACAAGAGGCCAGCTCTTAAAGCAAAGGTGTCTGTCATGGCGTATAGGGAGGTCAAAGAGATTGCGCTGGACAGAGGCAAATGAAGGGAGCTGCATCTGAGACGCCGACAAGAGGCCAGCTCTTAAAGCAAAGGTCAGTTATGGCGTATAGGGAGGTGAAAGAGATTGCGCTGGACAGAGGCCAGCTCACCAGCTGGTCCCGAACAGGCGTGACGTAGAAGGCGGAGTATCCCAGCGGCGGCACGTTCTCGGCCTCGAAGCAGAGCTCCTGGATGGCGGCGGTGCTGCGCCCCGGCAGGTTGATGACCCCGGGCGGCAGCGGCACCAGCTGGTACTCCACTTCCTCGTCTGAGGAAATACTCCGCGGATGTTGGGATTATACAGGGTGATAAGAGTCACCAGCTCGTCTTTCATGACAGAACAGTGAACAGTGAACAGTTCGCTCCCTTCCACAAGGGTAAGCAGATGTGAGTGTGGGTACACTTATTATCCGCCGCAGATATATATCTTAGGTGCCAACGTGACAGATGGCGAGTCCATCGCTGCTCCTCAACTTGAATGGATTCCCAAACGTAAGCAGCAGTAATATATCCTTAGTGATCACCACCTCACCTGGTGATCACCCCTCTCTGTGCCACCACAAAGCCGCTCTAGCCGATGGCGTAACAAACGTCCTGACAAAGCTTCGTATTTATAATCTTTATATATAAAATAATTCTGTGTATGTCACTGAACTCCTCAAAAACGGCTGGACCGACTTTAATGAAATTTTCTGTGTGTCTTCAGGTGGATACGAGAATATGGTTTCGATTGTGAATCTATTGGACTCGTTAGTGGCGCCACAGTCATATTTTTTCACCCGAGCGAAGCTGGGCGGGACATATATACATATATTTATCACGTATCTTTAAACTCATGTATTATATATACCGTTGTAGTCCCTAATGGAGTAGTGCAGCGCGACGGAGGGCAGCCTGACGTAGTGGTAGGTCTTGGTGCTGAGCGGGTTGTACACCAGCACCAGGTAGCTCTGCTGGCTCTCTGTGAACTGGCGGCGGCGGCTCACAGGGGTCCCCGGGGGGGAGTGGGTCGAGTAGTTTTCGCAAGTTTAAATACCGATGTACCAATGAGTTTTTCTGAACTTAAGTACAGTGATTAGTCACACCACGAGCTTTACGGTGAAGGGAAACATCGAGAGGAAACCTGCATACGTCTGAGAAGACATTCAAAGGCGTATGTATAGTCATGCTCGAGTAACGGCGATGGGCTCGCCATCTGTCACGTTGGCACCTAAATCATATCTCTGGCGGAAAGTGTATTTTTTTTATACCACAAGGCTTGCAAACAAGCATACGGTCCGCCTGATGGTAAGCGGTTACCGCCTTGTGTGTACTATCTATCCAAATAAGTGTATTGCATGTAAAATGACGTACAAATATGGTCAACCAATCAAAGCGCTCCACTTCCTGCAATGCCCGCGTGCTTACCCTGCACTGCGACATGTTGAGCTGGTGGCAGACCACGAACTGCTGCGTGCTCTTGGAGCGCCTGCTGCCGCCCCACGTGGGGGTCAGGTACCTGAGGGACACTAGGCCATTACAAAACCAATTCCATTCAAAATTATATATATTGAGGAGACTGAATAATGTAGACCGGGGTCCACGACCTCTTTAAGGCCACACCCCACCTAACATTTCTGAAATATTGATGACACCATACATGTATTTATTTTAAAATAACTCAAAGCGATTAAATCCGTGTCGAGTCCATTTTTAGATTGCCCCCCCAAAGTATCAAATTGCCCCCCTGTGGGGCGTGGGTCCCACGTTGGGAAACACTGATGTAGACGAAGCGAAAGAGGTCTGTAAATCTTGGATGACTGGGACTCTACTCTCTCTGCCACGTCAGTATGTATATATTGTACAAAAGGCAGAGGAAGAAGTTTTCTTCACCGCGCACTCATTCGTAGTCCCCAAGCGCCTGGCCTGACCTTCCAACTGCCAAGATCAAATCGACCGACCGAAGAACGTGAACGTTAATTGTACTCGAAACCGGCGAGCAAGTGAGGCTGGTGAACGAGGACGATGCCAGGTCTGTAAGTCTAAGAGAACTGGCGCCCGACTCTCTGCCTACCCTGTAGGTACTCGGGGTAGTGATATGTATACTTGCCCTAATAAGCTGGATACTTTCTTGGTGCAAGCAGCTATGGCCTCGCTCAGGATCCTGACGAAGTCATCCGTGACGTGCTGCTGGCTCGTCCCTGGGGGAGGGAGGGCGTCTGACCAGGAGACACGATGGTACTCACCGGAGGGACGTGGAGTGACCATTGGAGCAGCGTGACAAGATGCTGGTCTAAACTGAAAGCCATACACGGCCGTCTGGTCTAGTGGTTTGAGCTCCTGACCGCGAAACATGAGATTGCGGGTTCGATTCCCGCTGAGGGCAGATATTTGTGTGATAAACACGAGTAGTTGTACGTAAGAGCCGTGGTGGCCGAATGGTTCTAGCAGTTGCCTGCGACGCAAAGGTCGCAAGTTCGAATCCCGACTGTACCAATGAGATTTTCTGAACTTAAATACAATAATTAGTCACACCACGAGCTTTACGGTAAAGGAAAACATCGAGAGGAAACCTGCATACGTCTGAGAAGACATTCAAAGGCGTATGTATAGTCGTGCTTGAGTAACGGCGATGGACTCGCCATCTGTCACGCTGGCACCTAATATACCTCTGGCGGAAAGTGGGTGTGTGGGTATTACCTATACACCTCTGCCTACCCCTTCGGGGACCCTTGTGGGAAGGCGTGAGGATATATATATATATATATATAATTAATTAAGTAAAAAATTTAAGCCCAATAATAATAATAAAAAGTTCAAAGAAATAGGTAAATTTGTTTATGTTATTAACATATGACCTCTCTTGCATCGTGTACAGTGTGTGCTTGCGTGTACAGTACAGTCATGTACAGTGACCACCACGTGTGCAGTCACACCTGGTGTACTGTCGGCGCCAGTTACCAGTGATAGCGTCGTGGTGCAGTACCAGGCCCACAGCGTGCCTGAGGAGGTGGAGCTCGAAGGAGTCACTCATCCTAGCGATCACTGTCAGTTGCTTCACCACCTGTGAGGGACAGACACGGGTAGGGATGGCAAAGTGCCAAAATTACAACTTTATATGGGAATAACTTATTTATGACATATTTTAAACAGATAAAAATAAAATTTTGAGAATAAAGATAAAGTATTCTTCCAATGGCATAGCATCTTATGTTTCGTTCAATATACAAAAACATATTCTAGTATATATATCAATTTACTTGTATTATGTGATCTGTTTCCCCTTAAATCATCCGATAAATAAATAGTTAATTAACTATTCTCAAACAGATACCCAAGTGTCATTTAATTATTTCAAGTATTTAAACCAAATTGACATGAGCATATATAATGAGATGGTTTTCTTAGACTGAAAATAGATGGCGCTAGTAAATCCACAGATGTACAAAGTTTTAACAGCGCATATGAGTAGACTTATTATTATTAGTCGCTCTTAATATATCCTATGGCCAACTTCTACAAGTTTTCTTGTCAACCTGTCAATATGCAATCATTATTTTTATGCAAAAAGGCTATTATATTGACACCTAAATGTATCTCTGAAGAAGGGAGTGTGTCCCTTCGCGACTGTTCTGGGGAAGCTTGTATCTAATCACAGTGGTCCCAGTGCAGCTCACCTGCAGGAAGCCATGCGCCCTCCGCACCAGGTACTTGAGGCTCGGCCGCGAGCTGTAGAAGCCGGTCCAGTAGGTGGTCGCGTCGCTGCCGTATGGGAAGTGGTCACCCTGGACAAGGGGGGGTGGGTCCCTTATAGAATCGTAAATGGCTGGACCGATTTTAATTAAATTTTCTGTCTTCAGTCCAGTGAAACTGGGCGGGACAGCTAGTAAATAATAAATCGTAGGCTATGAATGGACTGGCAACACTAGCATTGGACATAAACACCTGGAGATCATGCGGGAGGACTTTGCCCAGCAGTGGGGTGTACCAGGCTGGCAACAACAACTGCAACAAAAGCTGTGAGTGGTTCGTGTAGTTGTCTGCAAGCTCGAACCCCGACTATAGATAGTGCCGTCCACGAAGACGCGCCCCCCCAATCTCAAGTCGAGGGGGTCGCGGCATGCGGGCAGTATGACCCGAGTGTATTAATTGTAGTGTGCGTGTGCACTCATAGGTAATCTGTGTGTACAGACAATACTCACACATTAGTGGGAGGGGGATAGTGGGGCGCGTGTTCGTGGAGGGCACTATCTATAGTTATTCTGGAGTTTCTTGCCGGTTCTTCTCCATGGAAACGACCAGCCCGAACCGTGCCCCATTTTAGACGTTTTATAAGTGCCCATCTAGGCCTACGATTATTCACATCACGAGCTTCGGTGAAGAAACATCGAGAGGAAACCTGCAAACCTGCAGACACATATGTGTAATGGTGCTTGAGTAAAGGCGACTGCTTCTAGGGGTTGTTTTAAAAAGGTTATAAATATATCTCACCCTGTCCGTGTACAAGGCTTTGTCGCGTTTGCCGAACAAGTAGATGGCTTTCAGGTAGCAAGATGGCGTCGAGTAGAATATATTGATGTCCGACATGTTGGCGGGGTGCGTGGCCACGTGGCTGGGGGGCAGGGGGGGGGGGGCAGGGGGGCGATCATGACGCAACAAAACATACGTATATACAATATACTTAACATATATTAATATAATAGAGAGCCGTGGTGGCCGAGTGGTTCGAGCAGTTGCCTGCGACGCAAAGGTCACAAGTTCGAATCCCGACTGTACCAATGAGTTTTTCTGAACTTAAGTACAGTGACTAGTCACACCACGAGCTTTACGGTGAAGGAAAACATCGAGAGGAAACCTGCATACGTCTGAGAAGAAATTCAAAGGCGTATGTATAGTCGTGCTTGAGTAACGGCGATGGACTCGCCATCTGTCACGTTGGCACCCTAATATACCTCTGGCGGAAAGTGGGTGTGTGGGTATTACCTATACACCTCTGCCTACCCCTTCGGGGACCCTTGTGGGAAGGCGTGAGGATATATATTATATATATTATTATTAATATAACAATTATTGTTATAATACTGGCTGTGCTCGGGTCTTCATCCGCGTGGAATGTAAGACAAAAAATTTATAAATATAAGGAGAATAAGTATCTTTTACATCAGCTATCTGCCAGTGAAGGTCACGACAAAATCGGTCCAGCCGTTTCAGAGCTTAGCCGGAACTAAGAGACAGTTAGAAAGGCAGACAAAATTTGAAAAAAATATATTTTGGTATATGTACAGTGTCTTAATCCTTAAGCATTTAGTAAAAAGCGGCTATTTTAATATTACAAACAGACACTCCAACTTTATTTATATGTA
>JACCPG010000481.1:0-37500 GCA_016069955.1 Drepana arcuata | reverse complement strand
TGTTTAAAACTACGCAACTGATTTGAATGCGGTTTCCATCAATAGATAGAGTGATCAAAGAGGAGCGTTTATATGTATAGTTTAATATAGTACTGCAGTAGGTACTGTAGTAGGGAGAGGGGCAATGGGCATATCTGTACTAGTATTATAAAGAGGAAAGGTTTGTATTTTTTTTTGTGTGTGTGTGGTATGTTTGTAACGAATAGGCTCAAAAACTACTGGACCGATTTGAAAAATTCTTTCATCATTGAAAAGCTACATTCACCCTGAGTGACATAGGCTATATTTTCTTTTATAAAAACATCTGTTCACCCGTGCGAAGCCGGGACAGACCGCTATATATCCATATATGAATTCAGTCCGGGTGAAACTGCGGGATACAACTAGTACGTACGAATATACAGGTGTCTCAGATAATAGAACAGGTGCCTTCTAGAAGTCATAGTGTGCTGTCAATATATCCTCGTGACGATGCAGTCAAACATATAGCTCCAAAGATGACACAATTAATGAAGAAATACTCACATAGTTATATTCTCACGCCTTCCCACAAGAGCCCCCGAAGGGGTAGGCAGAGGTGTATAGGTAATACCCACACACCCACTTTCCGCCAGAGGTATAGTAGGTGCCAACGTGACAGATGGCGAGTCCGTCGCCGTAACTCAAGCACGAGTATACTCGTACATACGCCTTTGAATTGTTTCTCAGACGTAGTAACCATTAATGACATTTATAAGTATAGGGTGACCATATGCCGTCACCCTCAGCCGAGTGGACCATCAGATGAGCACTTACTTCCTCCGCTTGTCGTGCAGCAGCTCGGAGAGGACGGAGTGGTAGATGAGCTGCACGTTGGCCGTGCTCACAGTGGTCTTGGCTGCGGACACGCGGGAAATACAGGTGCTGGGGTGCTGGGGTGTTGGGGTGCTGGGGTGCTGGGGTGCTGGGGCCGAGCGCGGGGCTATGGCGGGCTATCCGCTAAGAGTGCTTCCACTACACACATCAGTTTCTTAATACATACATACATATCATCACGCCGAGTCCCTAGCGGGGTAGGCAGAGAGTATACAGCGCCAGTTCTCTCTAGACTTACATACCTCTTTCGCTTCGTCCACATTCATCAGTCTCTTCATACATGCTCTTGTTTCGAGTACTCTTGACGTTCCCGTCCTTGAGAGTCCGATCTATTTGATCCAGGTAGTTGGAACGTGGCCTTCCTCTGCCTCTTCTTGCACACACTTTCACTTTCATAGCTATTATGTGTAATATAATATAACTCACTCCCGTAGTAGTACTCGTCGAAGGTCTTCACCCAGCCAGCGTCCATGTGCGAGTGAGGGATGAGGTGTACGTTCAGGGCGCCGTCCCTGGAGGGGGGGCATTGCTGCGGGTGGAGGGGAGGAGGTAAGGGCATGTACTGGCTGGTGGGTGGCGGGGGCTTAAAGAGATAAATATCTGAGGACAATTCCTCACAAAATACGGTCCCCCCCGACCCCCACCGCAAACGCCGGCCCGCGCCGAGCCAGACGCGCAAATCCCGCCCCCAAATAATATATAAATAAAATTACCAGTCCAGCCCAGCTCCCTTGCTCGCGATCCAGCAACGCCCTGAGCCGAGGTTCGTACCCCACAGGGGGTGCCCTTAGCTGTGTTGCTTAGTACTAAAGTGCCTGGCTGGAGGCCTAGGTCTCGCCATTGACCGGTTAAGTAGCAAAAGTTCTCGGAACTCACGCTACGAGAGACAATACAAAAAAAAAAAAAAAACTCACAAATTGACCAATCCCAAACTAAGCAAGGCTTGTACTGTGGGAACTGGACAATGATATATATATTTATATAGATAAATATACACATGAATATTGAACTTAGGACATCAAAGACAAAGGTACAAATAGTCGTGTTCATAACACAATTATCTGCCCTCAGCGGGAATCGAACCCACGACCTCATGTTTCGGAATCAGGAGCTAACAGAACAGAGAGTAGAAATGTTTAGTGTCCGTTAAAGTGTTTAAATGATTACATTTTTAGGTGCCAACGTGACAGATGGCGAGTCCATCGCCGTTACTCAAGCACGACTATACATACGCCTTTGAATGTCTTCTCAGACGTATGCAGGTTTCCTTCATTGTAAAACTCGTGGTGTAATTTTTTATACCACCAAAGTGCAACCAGCTCTCTTGATGGTAAGCGGTTACCGCTGCCTATGGACAGTTTCAAACATTAGCACAGACCACCGGGGCTTGAACCTGCAATCTGGAAGCCTTAAGCTCGTCCACCACTAACGGATGCAACAATTCATAATTACCTTGTAGCCGCACTCAATCTTAGCCCTCACGCTGACAATAACTTTAAGGTTCAATATGACAGCTGCCGTCCACACGAGCCTACTCATCTTGCAGGTAGATAGGGTTGGCATCTTGCACTTGTTGAATATCAGGACATGTCCTCACAACTACTTCTGTGAACAGTTCTTGAGAAGCCCTAGTTTTGTGAAATTCGCAGCCCAAGTGCTATGGCGGCGGCCGCGCGCGAACTCAAGTACTTGGCCATGTTTACCATACAGTGGTGTCCACACTGGCGCAGGTGGCTTCATACAATACTAGCTAACCACCCGGCGTTGCACGTGCAGGTAGCTCATCGTGCTCACTGGCCTCCCTGAAGGTAGGATGCCGAGTAGATACGCAAGTCTGAAACTATATAGGATTTAGTTTTGATTAGTGATTAGTCACACCACGAGCTTTACGGTGAAGGAAAACATCGAGAGGAAACCTGCATACGTCTGAGAAGACATTCAAAGGCGTATGTATAGTCGTGCTTGAGTAACGGCGATGGACTCGCCATCTGTCACGTTCACGTGACGGAAAGTAGGTGTGTGGGTACTACGTACTCCTCTGCCTACCCCTTCGGGGACCCTTGTGGGAAGGCGTAAAGATATAATTTATTAATAATCTTTTTTGGTGGTTGGTCTTTAGTATTTGAATTCCCTCGAATATCTCTGGCTATCTCTGCTATAATATAATCTGTGTCAAGAGACTGATGACAGTGGACTAAGCGAAGTAAGTCTACAAAGAACTAGCGCTCTACGCTTTCATATCTCTTTCGCTTCGTCCACATTCATCAGTCCCTTCATACATGCTCTTGTCTCGAGTACTCTTGACGTTCCCGTCCTTGAGCGTCCGATCGATTTGATCCAGGTAGTTGGAACGTTGTATTCCCCTGCCACTTCCACACACATTCGCATTGTATATCTGTGTTGTATATCTTATCTTATTTATGTGGCTCAAACGAAAGTCTTTAAGTCTACAGGGGGTTTGCGCTTCACTCTCACTGCCGCGAGGGACTCGACATGATGATATGTATCTCTATCTTAATATCATGCTTTCCCACAATGGTTCCCAAAGGGGTAGGCAGAGATCATCAGCAAGACTTTCCTCACAAGTAATGGACTATTAATGACCAATATGTAAGGCCCAGTGTGTGCGCGCGCGCAGTTCCCGCAGCCCACCGCACACCGCGACATATAACATGCTCGGGTTCGCTAAACATTCAACTTTACACAGATTTCTCATTACGACATACAATCGGTGGTTTACAATAATAATAATAAACTAGAAAGGATGAGTCAAGAAAGATTGATGGAACAGATATACAAAGCGAGAGTGTGTGCAAGAAGAGGCAGAGGAAGACCACGTTCCAACTACCTGGATCAAATAGATCGGACGCTCAAAGACGGGAACGTCAAGAGTACACGAAACAAGAGCATGTATGAAGAGACTGATGAATGTGGACGAAGCGAAAGAGGTATGTAGGTCTAGAGAGAACTGGCGCTCTACCTCTCTCTACCTATTCTGTGAGGACACGGCGTGATAAAATGTATGTATGCGTGAAGATTTTTATATGAGAGCCAGTCGGAGCCTAGCCTAGTATAGGTGGTCGGCCAGGACCGTGCTGTGATGCAATGCGGATACGGAAGCGCCGCCCGCCCCACACTTGCTAACACTACACGGCCAATGACACGACAAATGCGCAAATATATTAAGTGTTAACTATTTTGTATTTTGCATTAATTTGGTTTTCTAATTTAAACATATCCGGCCGAGCGCAGCAAGTGTGGCTGTCTGGAGTAAGGTTCTATAGGATAGCTCAGCAAAAAGACCAGTTGTCTTCAAGTTATAGTGCTCAAGGACGGGAACGTCAAGAGTACTCGAAACCGACGAGCATGTATGAAGAGACTGATGAATGTGGACGAAGCGAGGTATGTAAGTGTGGAGAGAACTGGCGCACTATACTCTCTGCCTACAGCGTTAGGGACTCGGCGGCGTGATGATTTGATGATGATGAAGTTGAAGATGGAGAAGAAGAGAGATGAAGAAGAATATATCATGGCGATGCAATAAAATTTTAATTTGCCTTTGAATATATTCTCAGATGTATGCAGGTTTCCTCTCGATGTTTTCCTTCACCGTAAAGCTCGTGGTGTGACTAATCACTGTACTTGCATAATTAGGTAATTACAGAAAAACTTATTGGTACAGTCGGGATTCGAACTTGCAATCATTGTCAGACGACCATTCGAACCACTTG
The DNA here is from genome assembly GCA_016069955.1 of Drepana arcuata. Taxonomy (NCBI): domain Eukaryota; kingdom Metazoa; phylum Arthropoda; class Insecta; order Lepidoptera; family Drepanidae; genus Drepana; species Drepana arcuata. Next base: position 32,914 of record JACCPG010000481.1, on the reverse strand, counting down.
GCCACCACGGCTCTTTCTTTTTACGTATTAATATTATCATTAATATTTAATATTAATCTTAATCTTAATATATATAAATTATGTATCTTTGTCCGCGATGGGCTCCTAAACTACTTAACCGATTTCAATCAAACTTGCACACCGTGTGCAGTTTGATCCAACTTGAAAGATAGGATAGCTTACATCTTATACCTTTAAACGAGCAATTCTTGTATATATCTATATATATAATCTGAATCTGGGAAACGGCTCCAACGATTTTCATGAAATTTGGTAGGGGAGAGATTTCGGGGGCGATAAATCGATCTAGCTAGGTTTCATTTAAAAAAAAGTCGTTTTATCCGTGTTTTTAGGCATTGAAAATCTCCAACAATTTCATTAGAATATGAATTTCCCCACTGCTGTACCGACACAGCAACAATAAAGCGTTGCTAAGCAACAAACTTTAAGCCAATGAGTGTTTGGTTGTCATAAGTATGTCATTCGTACGAAAAAAATATAAATCTGAAAAATACCGAGCTAAGCTCGGTCATCCAGGTACTCACAATTTATAGTCGCAATATTATTTTATTGCAAATTATTTGACAGTCACAATTATCTGTTAGCTCCAAACGATTCTAACAGATGGCGTTATCTGTTTATTGGATTGAGTAAGTATTTATTTATAGTAATGTAATTATTTATTCACAATGTAATACAACAGGTCTGCTAGTATTAATATAGTTCCGTTGATATTTTTGTGTTTAAAAACCTATATTTAATAGCCGGGTCTAAACAAGTTAGGCGGCTTTTAAATCACTCACTTTTAACTTCAAGGTGTGATTTAATTTTTTTTTAAGTACGTACATATATTGAAGTTGTTGCCCATGTATGGCAGCTGCCAGCTTGAGGCAATGATGTGTGGTGGCCGGCGGCGAAGGTCGCCACACGGCGAGTGTTACAAATAGTATTAACATTATCCTACTAATATTGTTAATGTGCAAGTTTGTAAGTTTGGATGTTTGCGGTTCTTTCACGGTCAAACGGCTGAACCGATTTGGCTGAAAGTTGAAATGGTGATAGCTTATACCTAGGAATAGGACATAGGCTACTTTTTTTTAATTCTGAAAAATGCAATGTTTTTATTTTATAATGTATGATGCTCTTTAGCGGCAAAGCGGCTGAACCGATTCTAGCAGGCTACTTTTTCGAACTCCACGCGGGTGAAGCCGCGGGCATAAGCTAGTGATGAATAAATACATTACTTCCCCAAGATAATTTCATTGGTAGATTTATTTTTCCTCCTTCCCACAAGGGTCGCCGATGGGGTAGGCAGAGGTATGTAGGTGGTACCCACACACCCACTTTCCGCCAGATATTTTAGGTGCCACAGATGGCGAGTCAATCGGCCTTATAGCTCCTGAGATTTCGTGATGAGTGAGTTCACAAATGGGATCTCATATATATATATATATATATATGTAAGATTAAAGATTGAACAAATCCCTTAGTGTCTTGGGTGGGGGGGTGTTGGGGGGAGGAGTGTGTCCGCGCGTATCGTGCGCGAGTGTCCGTGCGTAGCATTCGGTGTCATGCTATTTTGTTTTGTCACAAATGACAGGCTTTGTCAGTTTTTGTGTCACCACGTGCGCTCCGGATACTCCGAGGTCTTTGTCTACTAGTAAAGAGTTCACTTGTATGAACAACGTCCTTACCATCCGCCTGCAGGTGGTGGGGAGGGCGCTGTCGTTAACAACGTTAGTTAATTCAATTATTAAAAGTACTGACATACGTCACAGAGCGCCAGTTCTCTCTAGACTTACATGCCTCTTTCGCTTCGTCCACATTCATCAGTCTCTTCATACATGCTCTTGTTTCGAGTACTCTTGACGTCCTTGAGCGTCCGATCTATTTGATCCAGGTAGTTGGAACGTGGTCTTCCTCTGCCTCTTCTTGCATTCAGTCTTTAAAATCCCTACTAATATTATAAATGCGGAAGTAACTCTGTCTGTCTGTTACCTTTTCACGCCTAAACTTCTGCACCGATTTAAATTAAATTTGATGAAGAGATAGTCTAGAGCCTGAGGAAGGACATAGGCTACTTTTTAATGCGATAAAGGCCTGTAAGGGGTAGAAATAGGGGATGAAAGTTTGTATGGAAGATTCGTTATTTTTGATGCTAGACTTGAAACTGATTTTTAGGCTCTTGATTACATATAAATTAATATTACATTCAAGGGTTGTAAAAATGTTACCCTTAAGGGGGTAAAAATGCTGCTTAATATCACTTTTCCGCGTGAAGTCGCGGGCACAGCTTTCAGCATCAGTACTATATATATATATATATACAAAGTATACTATGTATATACAAAGCAAAAGTGTGTGCAAGAAGAGACAGAGGAAGGCCACGTTCCAACTACCTGGATCACATCTTCAGACCTCTTCCCACTAGGGTCGGCGGAGGTGTGTTGTTGATACAATATATGATTGTAATTACTAGTGTAGTGGAGTTTCTTGGTGGTTCTTCTCCATGGAAGCGACCAACTCGAACCGTGCTTCTTTTTCGACGTTTTATAAGTGCCCACCTGGGCCTATGTGAAATAAAAAGATTTTGATTTGATTTTGATTTTTGAATTTGCGACAGTAGTGCACCACTTAGCCTCAAGTGGTTGCTTTGTCACAACATCTCAGTCCTCAATGCCAGTAATTGTATCAGCAAATCTACACTAACATTACTGTGATTGTGACTTTGTCTGTTTGAACACGATAATCACAAAAACTACTGATCACAATTGAATAAATATAATATATCCTATACGCCTTCCCACAAGGGTCCCCGAAGGGGTAGGCAGAGGTGTATAGGTAATACCCACACATCCACTTTCCGCCAGAGGTATATTAGGTGCCAACGTGACAGATGGCGAGTCCATCGCCGTTACTCAAGCACGACTATACATACGCCTTTGAATTTCTTCTCAGACGTATGCAGGTTTCCTCTCGATGTTTTCCTTCACCGTAAAGCTCGTGGTGTGACTAATCACTGTACTTAAGTTCAGAAAAACTCATTGGTACAGTCGGGATTCGAACTTGCGACCTTTGCGTCGCAGGTAACTGCTCGAACCACTCGGCCACCACGGCTTTTTTTTTAATTGAATAAGACCTTCATCATCATCATCATCATGCTTGGGCAGTCCCAAGGGGGCGGGTATTCAACTTTAAGACGAGTGAAGCCGCGGGCGCAGCTAGTAGGCCATTACCTTATATAGGAAGTTTTGACAATAACAGTAAGTTTGTCGTACTTTCATATAAGTAAAGTGATTCTGCGTCATATCCTAGCCTTGAGGGAGATATTGAAGGGAAGGCAGGTGTAGGCATGAGGAAATACTCATTTCTAAAACTTGGATATAAAATATACACGTTCGCGTCCAAATGGTAGGCAGGATTGGAAGCAAATTGTTGGCGATCCTCATGACTGTTGTTGGAATACAACAAACAGCTCTAAAGACAACAAAATTACATACATATATATACTCACGCCTCTTTCCCGTAGGGGTAGGCAGAGACCACTTCTTTCCACTTGCTACGATCCTTACATACTTCTTTCGTTCATTATTCTCTTCATACATGCTCTTCGGTGAGCCGTGGTGGCCGAGTGGTTCGAGCAGTTGCCTGCGACGCAAAGGTCGTAAGTTCGATTCCCGACTGTACCTATGAGTTCTTCTGAACTTAAGTACAGTGATTAATCACACCACGAGCTTTACGGTGAAGGAAAACATCGAGAGGAAACCTGCATACGTCTGAGAAGACATTCAAAGGCGTATGTATAGTCGTGCTTGAGTAACGGCGATGGACTCGCCATCTGTCACGTTGGCACTTAAATATATCTCTGGTGAAATCAGGGGGTTGCTATCTATCTACTTACTTACTGTGTGTATAATATATATTAGTTTTCTAGTAGAACGCTCACGGTGGGACCCGCGGCTTACCCGGCGTCGGATCATTGTTCTGTGTACAATCCTTGCCACTATATAGTACACGTCGTAAATGAACATAAATCTATATAACACGGCACGTGTTCACTATATACAACTTACATTATTGTTCATAAAGAGTAGCGATCGATGGTTGGAAAAAATAGGCTTCAAAGGAAGATAACTGAACGGGAATCCAAGGGAATTGGCAGTGTTTCCATGCATGTCCTCAGACGGCTTTTCCCTGCATTTCCCGGAATTATCGTCATATTTCAACCATTTTACACAAAACTTTGCCAAATTATACAAGTGAACCTTCCCTATGAAATCCCTAAATATACACATTTATCTGATAATCCTTACATAACATAAACTTGCATACATATACGTACATATCATCCGAGCCCCTAACGCTGAAGGCAGAGAGTATAGAGCGCCAGTTCTCTCTAGATTCACATACCTCTTTCGCTTCGTCCACATCCATCAGTCTCTTCATACATGCTCGTCGGTTTCGAGTACTCTTGACGTTCCCGTCCTTCAGAGTCCGATCTATTTGATCCAGGTAGTTGGAACGTGGCCTTCCTCTGTCTCTTCTTGCACACACTTTTGCTTTGTATATCTGTTTCATATTTGTTTAAACTTGCAAGGTGTATGGTTTCCCTGATGAGCAGTGTACATTACCTGGCAACCCAGCGACTGTCGCAGCCCTCACCTCGGCCCACATAACCATCCATTATACTATATTATAACATCGCTATGATTGCCAGTGTAATTAAATACGCCTTTATTGTCGCAATGTCATGCTAACTTAGTTGTGCTTAATGGAGCTAAATAGTGGACTTTTTAATTCATCTGTCAATTCATTCATTCATGACATGGATATGAGTCCTTCAGCCGAATACGTTTTGAAATTATAAAGCACTAGCTTATGCCCGCGGCTTCGCCCGCGTGGAGTTCGAAAAAGTAACATTGAAAATTTTCCTGCTAGATTCGGTTCAGCCGCTTTGCCGTGAAAGAGCACCATACATTATAAAATAAGAACATTGAATTTATCAGATTTAAAAAAATAAGTAGCCTATGTCCTATTCCTAGGTATAAGCTATCACCATTTCAACTTTCAGCCAAATCGGTTCAGCCGTTTGGCCGTGAAAGAACCGCAAACATCCAAACTTACAAACTTGCACATTTACAATATTAGTAAGATTTTTTTACGGTACTCACTATGGGCTTCATCCAAAAGAAACTGGGAAGTTTATTGTGGGCGGGGCTCTAATACAACGTAAGCCTTACAAGAATACACGCAAAAAAATCTCCAAAATCGGTCGTGTCATTGTTATGACAGAGTTTTTGCGAGAGTAATGCGATGTTTGATGTGTGATTGTCTGCTCATTACGGAGTCTGAGAGTCTGTCCATTTAGTGGTCATTATATTAACACGATAAGTCACATGCAAAAGTGTGTGCAAGAAGAGGCAGAGGAAGGCCACGTTCCAACTACCTGGATCAAATAGATCGGACTCTGAAGGACGGGAACGTTAAGAGTACTCGAAACAAGAGCATGTATGAAGAGACTGATGAATGTGGACAAAGCGAAAGAGGTATGTAAGTCTAGAGAGAACTGGCGCTCTATACTCTCTGCCTACCCCGTTAGGGACTTGGCGTGATGATATGTATGTATGTATCTCACAAGAGTCACGAAGGGGTAAGCAGAGGTGTCTAAGTTGTACCCACATGCCCACTTTTCGCCAGAGATATATTTAAGATGCCAACGTGACAGACGCGACGCGACGGGAAAGGGCATGTGTGGGTACTAACTACACACCTCTGCCTACCCCTTGGGGACCCTTGTGAGATAGCTTGAAGACTCTTGCTTCATGTGAACAACTTTATTAAGGCATTTATTTCTGTCTGTAATACTCACTAAACATTTACAAATTTTAAATCAAATTTTGTATTTAAATCTCAGCAAAGTACAACTGTAATAATATAGTAATGGTGTGATAAGTAGACTGAGTGATGTATAGAGGGGTACAGCCCTCTGGGAGTGACCTTCGCCGTGTCTAGACATTCGGAAGTGCGTTGCGTAACCAACCGTTGGGTTGGCAAGGTGAAGAACGTTACGACATTGAACGGCTCTAAAGACTTTAAATGCACACACACACACACACACACACACACACACATAAATACATATATATATATATATATAGTAAGCTTAAAAGCATGTATGGAGGGAATAATGAAAGTTGAGGTTTTCCCTGGAGAGTACAGCATGGAGTTCTTCAAGAAGGGTGGGAAAAGATTCCTGCAGGGTCGGCAACGCGCGAGTGATACCCCTGGTGTTGCAAGCGTCCATAGGCGGCGGTAACCGCTTACCATCAGGCGGACCGCATGCTTGTTTGCCACCCAAGTCGTATAAAAAAAAAAAAAAAAGTGGACGAAGCGAAAGAAGTATGTAAGGATCGTAGCAGGTGGAAAGAAGTGGTCTCTGCCTACCCCTACGGGAAAGAGGCGTGATTATAAGTATGTATGTCTCCGAAAAGGTAGACAAAATTCCGTGCCAACGTGACAGATGGCGAGTCCATCGCCGTTACACAAGTACGACTATACAAGTCTTTGTATGTCTTCTCAGACGTATGCAGGTTTCCTCTCGATGTTTTCCTTCACCGTAAACTAAATAAAATATAAGGGTGTGACTCTCTCATTAATAATATTAATATGGATGTATTATAATACTAATATTACAAATGATACAGTTAGCGTGTATGTCTGCTCCTCATTCACGCAAAAACTATTGAACGGAATTGGATCAAATTTGGCAGAAAGATAGATAGATAGATAGAATAAATAAATAAATACCTGGGACAATTCCACACAAATTGACCTAGTTCAAAATTAAGCAAAGCTTGTGTTATGGTAACTAGACAACGATATATTTACTTATATATATAGATAGATATATACATAAATACATAGGACATCCAAGACTAAGGTAACAATACTCGTGTTCATCACAAAAATATCTGCCCTCAGCGGGATTCGAACCCGCGACTTAAGTTTCGCGTAGCTCTAACCACTAGACCAGATATATAATAGAAAATAGTCCACCAATGAAATAAAATTTAAATTAGATGAAACCGCGGGCACAACTAGTGTTGTGGTAATTGTCGGTTGATTGGGTTGTCAGGTCGAGATAAGATTTAAATGCGCATGCGCAGGTAACCTTACTCTACTTACCAAATATGTGATACGCGAGCTCCGTACATTGAGACCCCACGTCCGGTGTGTGGTGGGGCGCGTTGCGTGGGACGCGTGTGTGGCCCACTAAAGGGGCTGGTAGCAAACCTTGGTCGAATTATTCGAGCCTCGGGCAATATATCATGTACGTGTTGTCTTAACGTGTTATACACACCTTTTTTTGTTAATTTTTTTATGCATGCTACTTCTAAACGTATGTATATGAAAATATTAGAGTATCAGCGATTAAATAAGCTTATAATAAGAATACCTATCCTTTCATACTAAGACATACATCAAACGGATCGCACACTTAAGGATGGGAACGTCAAGAGTACTCCCGGCGAGTATGTATGAAGAGACTGATGAATAGATATGGAGGGATATCTGTAAATGTAAAGAGAACTGGCGCTCTACTCTCTCTGCCTACCCGCTAGCTACTCGGCGTGATGATAGGTATATATGTATGTATAAATACAGATTTTTAAAACACACTTAATAAACAGCCTTCCGTCCGTTTGTTCCGGCTAATCTCCCAAACGGCCGGACTGATTTCGACAGGACTTTCACTGGCAGATAGCTAATGTTGAAGGTAAATACTATGGGATACTGTTAATTTTTCTTGTAAATCTATAAACCTATAATTATATAAATGAATTTGTAGTATATAAACTCAAAATTGCAAGCTCGAACTCAAACTGTAATGAAAAGTTACTTCTGGACTACATATGTATATGTACTCCAGAAGTGTAGGTGTGTGTAGGCGTGAGGATATTTATACTTGCTGCGTCCCGCGGTTTCATCCGCACATGTGCTACTCAGTTGTAATAATAATAATAATATATCCTCACGCCTTCCCACAAGGGTCCCCGAAGAGGTAGGCAGAGGTGTGTAAGTAGTTGCCACACACCTACTTTCCACCAGAGATATAATTTTTCGTGGAACCTTTAAGAAGAGTGTGAATAAAAACCTGCAGGGTCAGCGAGCGATACCTCCGATGTTGCAAACGTCCACAGGCAGCGGTAACCGCTTACCATCAGGCGGTACGCATGCTTATTACCCACCCGTGTGCTATGGAAAAAAAATGCCATTAGAAAGTATGAAATAAAATAGATTTTGTGTGAGACACACATACAAACTTCTTTATTTAGCTTACATACATCGAGGGTCACCACCTGTGGCAGTCATTCCGCCATTGAATTGCTCAGGATATATCCGTCGGGTCTAACCACTTGTTAATAAATAAATACTTGTCATTGGTAACCTCTCATTAACATACGGAATTCAATCCTAAGGTGCGGCGGCCGCTTTGATATGTAAAAACAAACTGATATAGGCAGGGGTGCCATAACACCCACATTTTACCGGAAATATTTTTTAAATGCCAACGTGACAGATGGCGAGTCCATCGCCGTTACACAAGCACGACTATACATACGCCTTTGAATTTCTTCTCAGTCGTATGCAGGTTTCCTCTCGATGTTTTCCTTCACCGTAAAGCTCGTGGTGTGACTAATCACTGTAGTTAAGTTTATCTCTTTAGATTTGTCTGATGTTATGACTTATAAACCGACGAGCATGTATGAAGAGACTGATGAATGTGGACGAAGCGAAAGAGGTATGTAAGCCTAGAGAGAACTGGCGCTCTATACTCTCTGCCTACCCCATTAGGGACACGGCGTGATGATATGTATGTTTATATTATATTTCTTCTGTACGTGTGTATATCACTGAAGCGGATGGACCGATTTCAATGAAATTTTCTCTGTGTCTTCAGGTGGTTTTGATTCACAATTGGATCCGATAGGTGGCGCCACCCTTTTTTTTTCACCCGAGCGAAGCTGGGCGGGACAGCTAGTGTATGTATAAAGTCATATCATCACGCCGAGTTCCTAACGGGGTAGGCAGAGATTATAATATATATAAAATACTAGCTGTCCCGCCCAGCTTCGCCCGGGTGAAAAAGTTAAACTTCCTGAAACACGATCGCAGCGCCACCTATCGGGTCCAATTGTGATGTAAGCTATCCTATCTTTCAAGTTGGATCAAACTGCACATGGTGTGCTAATTTGATTGAAATCGGTTAAGTAGTTTAGGAGCCCATCGCCCAACAACGTGACACGTGATTTATATATATTAAGTTATTGCGAGGAGTTACTATGCTAGCAGCATAGGGTCGACCAACGTCTCTCCAGCCAGCACAGTCCCCACACCAATGGTCACCGTCCAATGAGCGCGAAGGTCTCGCAGTGCTAATTACGAAACCAATTAGCGGATATATATTTCAACTAATTGTCACAAAAAATGCAATGAAATAGGACACGAGCGCTTGAAGCGTGGAGCTCTGGGACGAGAGGCTGAAAAAGTGCAGGGGCGAGGTGGTGGAACAGATCAGGTACTAGTATACCAAGGGCCAAGACAAGAGGAACACGTTCCAACTACCTGGATCACATCGATCGGACTCTCAAGGACGGGAACGTCAAGAGTACTCGAAACAAGAGCATGTATGAAGAGACTGATGAATGTGGACGAAGCGAAAGAGGCATGTAAGTCTAGAGAGAACTGGCGCTCGACTCTTTGGCATTTTGCCTACGCTGTTATAATCTGGAATATAATACTATCGCAGGTGGCACATTTGGCAATACTATTGTAGGCTTTAGTGGAATAAAAATAATATAATAATAATAAAAAATAATAAGCCGTGGTGGCCGAGTGGTTCGAGCAGTTGCCTGCGACGCAAAGGTCGCAAGTCCGAATCCCGACTGTACCAATGAGTTTTTCTGAACTTAAGTACAGTGATTAGTCACACCACGAGCTTTACGGTGAAGGAAAACATCGAGAGGAAACCTGCATACGTCTAAGAAGAAATTCAAAGGCGTATGTATAGTCGTGCTTGAGTAACGGCGATGGACTCGCCATCTGTCACGTTGGCACCTAATATACCTCTGACGGAAAGTGGATGAGTGGGTATTACCTATACACCTCTGCCTACCCCTTCGGGGACCCTTGTGGGAAGGCGTGAGGATATTTTTATAAAAAATAATATCCTATATGTCAATCCAGCTAATAGTCTATCTCTGTGCCAAATTTCATCCAAATCCGTTCAGTACTTTTTGTGTGAAAGTTGAACAAACATACTCACATTTCGCATTTACAATATTAGTACAAGCCAGTCGCCAACAGCCGCTTGGCGATGTTGCTCAGTCGAGTGCGACAAATACTTTCAATCTAGTTCAAATCCTATTATTGTAGTGACAATGGCATTGAAACACTACGATTATTCAATCGAAAATTGTGTTTCGCATCAATTTCACGCGAACGTTTTTCAACCAATAGGTTGGCTTAGTACCAAATGGTGTGGTGTTGACGTCTGGTCTAGTGGTTAGAGCTCCTGACTGCGAAACTTGAGGTCGCGGGTTCGAATCCCGCTGAGGGCAGATATTTCTGTGATGAACACGAGTATCTGTACCTTAGTCTTGGATGTCCTATGTATTTATGTATATATCTACCTTTATAAGTAAATATATCGTTGTCTAGTTACCATAACACAAGCTTTGCTTAATTTGGGACTAGGTCAATTTGTGTGGGATTGTCCCAGGTATTTATTGATTTAGTTTAAAGCTATTTCGATACTAAATGGGTTGTATACAACATCATCATCATCATCATCATCAGCCCACTCTAGTCCACTGCTGGACATAGGCCTCCCTTAATGAGCATCCCCTAATACAACATAGTGATACGCAAATAATACCAGAGGCATCAATCACATTTTATCGACATAATGACGAACGGTCTCCCATGTGCCAGTGTAGCCAGTTCATACCCGGTTCTGGCAACTTAAAGTTTCTAAAGTTACCGTATTGGAGCACTGGTGACTGAGTGGCTAAGTTCTCGCCCGCAACGAAAACATTGCAAGTTCATATCTGGACTGTAGCGATTGCTTTCTTCAAAACTTAAGTGCAGTGATTAGTCACACCACGAGCTTTACGGTGATGGAAAACATCGAGAGGAAACCTGCATACGTCTGAGAAGACATTCAAAGGCGTATGTATAGTCGTGCTTGAGTAACGGCAATGGACTCGCCATCTGTCACGTTGGCACCTAAAATATATCTCTGGTGGAATGTGGGTGTGTGGGTACTACTTATATACCCCTTCGGGAACCCTTGTGGGATGGCGTGAGGATATATATGTATAGTCGTGGTTGAGTAACGGCGATAGACACGTTGACACACGTTGACATATATCTGAGGCTAAAAGTGGGTGTTCTTACCCCTTTGGGACCCTTGTAGAAAGGTATATTAATTCAACTACAGTTGACCTTACAGCGCAGCTGACACGACCTGCCTCAAAATCATTATTTACGAGCTAATGTTGACAGATAGGAAGCTTGGCGCGAGGTCAATAAATATATATTTGTAATTCATAAACATTAGCCTTGGGCTAGCAATTACAATATTGATCGCCCATTTGGAGAGTGGTTAACAGACCAGCTCGCGAAGCTGAAGTCAGCGGGATCAAACCCAGCAGTTGCCCACAGTACAAGCTTTGTTTGGGACTAGGGCAATTTGTGTGGAATTGCCTAACTATGTACATATATATATTAAGTATGTATGTCGTTGTATCTTCACGTCTTCCCACAAGGGTCCCCGAAGGGGTAGGCTGAGGTGTGTAGGAAGTACCAACACACCCACTTTCCTCAAGAGATATATTTTAGGTGTTAGGGTGGTAGATGGCGAGTTCATCGCCGGTACTCAAGCACGACTATACATATAATATATCCTCACGCCTTCCCGAAGGGATAGGCGGAGGTGTAATACCCACACACCCACTTTCCGCCAGAGGTATATTGGGTGCCAACGTGACAGATGGCGAGTCCATCGCCGTTACTCAAGCACGACTATACATACGCCTTTGAATGTCTTCTCAGACGTATGCAGGTTTCCTCTCGATGTTTTCCTTCACCGTAAAGCTCGTGGTGTGATTAATCACTGCACTTAAGTTCAGAAAAACTCATTGGTACAGTCGGGATTCGAACTTGCGAACTTTGCGTCGCAGGCAACTGCTTAAACCACTCGGCCACCACGGCTCGGGATGAGAGTTTGCATTCTTTGTGTTTTTGTTATCTGTTCGCTACCTCGTCTTTGTTGTTCGTTTAATATTTTACTGTATACATTTATTTGAGACAAGATTTCCGTGGATACAGGAGTTAATCTAATCTAGTATACATTTGAAAATAACTTAATTCCAAATGTCACGCGGAGTGACGTAAAATAAAGCGCCAAAACGAATAGTGGGGACCAGGATTCTGAGTTGCCACTTTAATTGGGCCCTTTTGGAGTAACAAAATATCCACGAAATAGGTCACGCTATGTTGGTGGCTAAACGCATAGTAAATGTTCATTTCTGTACCTTTACAGAGGCTTTTAAAGCAAGGTTAGCCGTAATTCTGTCCAGTTGCAGCGCAGTCGCGGCGACGCCGCCATTGCCTGGTCATTAATAAAAAAAAAACAAGTAAATTTACGCGGCTAGCTCGTATAGTACTTGTGCTAAGTGTTATTTAGATACGATAAGCCACATACTATTATTGGTATCGTATGAAATAATACTTTTGACATTTGCAGTGTAGTGTCAGTTCCTATTCGGTGTGCTCCAGTTTTTGAACGTCACCGAGTGTTTTCAAAAAGGGAACGGTGAGAAAATGTTTTTTTTTTATTTATTAATTTGAACTGAATACAATGCTTTTTGTCTTTTACTTTTTGGAACGTGGAGAGTTCGAACTAATTGGAACGGATTGAAATTGAAAACCTAGTCGTTTTATAAGGAAAGTGAGTGTGTCGGTTAGGTCGAGTGGCGTTGCGGGGGTCGCGGGTTCCAATCACGCATCTAAGGATCTGTGTAATTTTTAATTGGATAAGGTTCGAAAAGCGAATAATTAGTCGTTCTAAAACTGTTAACAATTTTTTATATACTGATTACCGAATTGTGTCGGAAATTAAATATTTAATATATATTCATATAATTTATATGTGAGAGTATAATTTATATATAAGAGCCGTGGTGGCCAAGTGCCTGCGACGCAAAGGTCGCAAGTTAGAATCCCGACTGTACCAATGAGATTTTTCTGAACTTAAGTACAGTGATTAGTCACACCACGAGCTGAACGGTGAAGGAAAACATCGAGAGGAAACCTGCATACGTCTGAGAAGACATTCAAAGGCGTATGTATAGTCGTGCTTGGGTAACGGCGATGGACTCGCCATCTGTCACGTTGGCACCTAATATACCTCTGGCGGAAAGTGGGTGTGTGGGTATTACCTATACACCTCTGCCTACCCCTTCGGGGACCCTCGTGGGAGGGCGTGAGGATATATTATTATTATAATTTATATGTATGTATTTCTTAAGCCAATACGCAATTGAAGGTTTATTAAAATTACCATTTCACGAATTTAGATCACCTTATTACAATATACAACATCACTAATTATATGTATACTTAGTACATATTGTAGCACATGCCAGGGCTACTGTGTCTGTCTGTCTGTGTGCTAACGTATCATGCCAATTGATAAGCCAATTTGATAAAGACATAGATGAGATCTTGGGGTTTGAAGGGGTTGAAATATTACATACATACATATCATCACGCCGAGTCCAAGGGGTAGGCAGAGAAAGTATAGAGCCAGTTCTCTCTACACTTACAGACCTCGCTTCGTCCACATTAATCAGTCTCTTCATACATGCTCTTGTTTCGAGTACTCTTAACGTTCCCGTCCTTCAGAGTCCGATCTATTTGATCCAGGTAGTTGGAACGTGGCCTTCCTCTGCCTCTTCTTGCACACACTTTTGCTTTGTATATCTGTTTAGCCGTCTGGTCGTGTTGGCCGAGTGGTTCGAGTATTTGCCTGTAATACAAAGAATATAAGTTCGAATGCCGACTTTAGTGAACCTAACAACGTGATTAGTCACACCACGAGCTTTACGGTGAAGGGAAACATCGAGAGGAAACCTGCATACGTCTGAGAAGACATTCAAAGGCGTATGTATAGTCGTGCTTGGGTAACGGCAATGGACTCGCCGCTGTTACGCCGATCTGTCACGTTGGCACCTAATATACGTTTAGATAAAACAAACCGATTTTTATGTATTAAAAAATCAATAAAAATAATACACTATAAAACACTATCAATTAAAAAAAAACTATAAATCTCAACCCATTAAAAAAACAATAAAAATAATAAACTATTAAAACTCTAACAATAAAAAAATCAATAAAAATAATAAACTATTAAAACTATCAATTAAAAAATCAATAAAAATAATAAACTATTAAAACACTATCAATTAACAAATCAATAAAAATAATAAACTATTAAAACTCTATCAATTAAAAATCAATAAAAATAATAAACTATTAAAACTCTATCAATTAAAAAATTCATAAAAATAACAAACTATAAAACTCTATCAATTAAAAAAAAACTATAAATCTGTTCCCATTAAAAAGTAAATAAAAATAATAAACTATAAATCCCCACACAATAAATAATAAAAACACACCTGCGCCATGAAATAGCATTTTCAGGTAGTTGTTCACTATTAATTCTTATGTGTCGTGAGCACTGCAGCCCCACCCCTGCCTACCCGAGCAGGCACTCATAAATATGCAATAGGCAGCCTACCCACTGGCCTGCAGAGAAAGGGAAGTAAGCCAACAACGGCCATATTGCATCGATCGTTTGAAACCATTTCCGTATGTGGGAAAATGGCAAGCGCGGATTGGTTCAGCTCCCCAGTTCACTATCAACCTTATGTCTGTGCAATAAGGCTTCTAATGCGTTATATCACTCCGTGTGCTGGTAGCCATTATTACCTCACTATGGGAAGTAGAAGAGATTGTAATAGGTGTAACATAGACTAGACAGGTCGATGTAAGCGCGCCCCCGCCCGGCTTGAGAAAGAGTTCATAAGAAGGCTGAACTACTTAGAATATATATTAAAATAACTATGTAAGTGGATACAAATAAAATATTATTAAGACAGTATAAAACGAGATATTTTTTATTTAAATACAACAACAATACAGAGATGTTCATAGACAATTGGATATGGACACACATTTCTCCCACATCTATACAAATAATTTTGTCTGTCTATATGTTCCGGGTAGTCACTGAAATGGCTGGACCGATTTTGACGGGACTTTTACTGGTAGATAGCTGATATTAAAAGGAATAACTTAGACTACTTTTATTTTGGAAACTGAATAATATTTTTTTTGTGAAATTCCGCGCGGACGAAGTTGCGGCCACAGCTAGTATAAAATATATAATTTCCGACCAATTTCGGTATTCAGGCATATATTAAAATAATTATAATTCCACGCGGAGGAGCTCCCTCAGTCGCGGGCACAGATAAAGCTGAAGATAAAGGAATAAAATATATAAAGCAGATGCCATGCGACTTTAATAATGGCGACATAGTTTTAACTTGTTCATTAAAATACGTTACAATTTGTATTTGCTTTTTAATTTATTTTGGAGTCGACTGTATTACGACGAATTTGAATTACGATAAATCTGGAGTGTGTCGAAATTGTCGGAAAACGACAAAACCGGAACAATCTATATTAAATAGTTTAGTTGGGCTCTATTTAATTACTTTTATTTATTATTAAACTAGCCTGGATATCCTACCTGGATCAATAGATCGGACTCTGAAGGACGGGAACGTTAAGAGTACTCGAAACAAGAGCATGTATGAAGAGACTGATGAATGTGGACGAAGCGAAAGAGGTATGTAAGTCTAGAGAGAACTGGCGCTCTATACTCTCTGCCTACCCCGTTAGGGACTTGGCGTGATGATATGTATGTATGTATTAAACTAGCTGTCCCACCCAACTTCGCTTGGGTGAAGTTAAATTGCCCGTAACACGATCGCAGCGCCACCTATCGGGTCCAATTGTGAATCTAAACCATTCTCGACTCCATCTGTTAGAATCCTTTGGAGCTAACAGATAATATGTGCGTGCACATATATTATATGTACTCATTCATGTCAATATTTCCCCTTCTTTTTATCCCCTCTATAGCCTGCCATATCTTTCTCTGCATCACCCAAAGGTTGACTGGTAGAGAATGCCTACGGCATTAAGTCCGCCTGGGTAAATTATTTTACAGGAAGTTTTTAAATAAATAAATAAAGAATTAAACAATTGTGACTGTCAAATAATGTACAAATAATGCAATAAAATAATACTGCGGCTATTAATTGTGATGTAAGCTATCCTATCTTTTAAGTTGGATCAAACTGCACACGGTGTGCTAATTTGATTGAAATCGGTTAAGTAGTTTAGGAGCCCATCGCGGACAAACAACGTGACACGTAATTTATATATATATTATATTAATATGGTCATTAATTGTGTTTATATTAAGGTTTTATATATAGTTCTGTCCATTATCGTGTTGTTAGTTAAAGTTATTTTTATTGCAACAAAAACAGAGGTTATTTTTGTCCCGAAGCGGTTGGAGGCCATGTTGCTTGTAATTTACAATCAGTCGTGTCGTGCCGTAATTAATGTTTTAATACCTGGGACAATTCCACACATATTGACCTAGTCCCAAATTAAGCAAAGCTTGTGTTATGGTAACTAGACAACGATATATTTACTTATAAAGGTAGATATATACATAAATACATAGGACATCCAAGACTAAGGTACAAATACTCGTGTTCATCACACGAATATTTGTCCTCAGCGGGATTCGAATCCGCGACCTTAAGTTTCGCAGTCAGGAGCTCTGACCACTAGACCAGACGGGCGTCTAAATACACACAGACTAACACGCTGCCCTCGACTTTGCCTGTGTTTGATAAAGGATTAGCTGAGATGTCCCAATACCCTTGCGATGCAAGCGTCCATAGGTGACGGCAGCTGCTTACCATCATGCGGACTCCTGCTTCATGCCACCCTAGTGGCTAAGAGAAGGAAGAGGAAGATTTACATAAAAAAAAAAAACCTATGAACATTAGGAATGCAAAAGTTTGTGTGTATGTTTGCTCCTCTTTCACGCAATAACTACTGAACGGAATTGGATGAAATTTGGCGCAGAGATAGATTATTAGTTGAATTCCCCTAACGGGGTAGGCAGAGAGAGTAGAGCTTCGTAAACATTCACCAGTCTGCCCATACATGCTCGCCGGTTGCGAATGCTTTTGACGTTCCAGTCCTTGAGTGTTCGCGATTAATACATACATACATACATACATACATACATATCATCACGCCAAGTCCCCAACGGGGTAGGCAGAGAGTATAGGGCGCCAGTTCTCTCTAATATATATAACATGTTAAAAACCTATAAATTAAGTAAAAATTACACAGCATCTTGATTCAGCTTGAATAGTGATAAGCGTCCTCTACAGATTGGACTAGAATGATAATTGTCCAACTTTCTCAGAGCTAGAGCTAACTACAATAGTTAGAGGTAAAATTCTAATGATCACGAACGGAGTCGCGGGAATAATTGATGGCTCCATTAATAAGGCACGAAACGTCATTATGTAATTAATGAATTCATAGCGAAGGTCAACTAGTTACTCTGATTGAATTGATCTGAAGATCTGAGACAATTACAAGTATTTTTATAACTCTCTTCACAAGTTAATATACCAATCTTACTAATATTATAAATGTGAATGTAAGTTTGTTTGTTACGCTTTCACGTAAAAACTACTTAACTGATCATCATGAAAGTTTGTACACATATTCTTGGAGGTATTAGAAGTAGCATAGGATACTTTTATAATTTTTTTTTTATGACAAATAAGAACCCCGCACAGCTAGTAATATTATAAATGCGAAAGTACCCCTGTCTGTCTGTCTGTTACCTTTTCACGACTAAACTACTGAACCGATTTAAATGAAATTTGATACAGAGATAGCCTAGAGCTCGAGGAAGGACATAGGCTACTTTTTAATACGAAAAAGGTTTGTAAGGGGTTGAAATAGGGGATTAAAGTTTGTATGGAAGTTTCGTCATTTTTGAAGCTAGACTTGAAACCTATTTTTTAGGCTCTTGATTACATATAAATTAATATAACATTCTAAGTTTGACAAAATTTGTACCCTTAAGGGGGTAAAAAAAAATGGTAACCGTTTCCCATCAGGTGGGCCGTATGCTTGCTTGCCACTCTTGTTGAATAAAAAAAAAAAAAAAAAAACACTTTTCCGCGCGGACGAAGTCGCGGGCAAAAGAGTTTTTTTTTACAAACAAATATTTTTCAATAATTAACGCACCAAGACAATTAATTTTGTACCGACTTTGAATTTATAAAACCATACAACTTGAGCCTAAGACAATATTTTGATAGCTCATAAACCTATTGGCATAAAGCCTATATTTAAATAACAATTACAATTTGCGTTAAGCTTGCACTGGGGGTGCAATACAAATTTATAATTTGCAATTGATAAAAGGCTTTATTAGCTCTTATTGCTTGGGGAATAACGTCGTCGTTCGATTGACGTAACGACAGTTCAAGTGCACCCGCTAAATGGCAATGACCTCGTTGGGTACTGATGAGTTTATGCCTTCAAATAATTACCACGAAGTACCTCTAAGGCCGCGCTCGCATCTCTACTAAACACACATCTTTTTTCCATTCACCTTATTTCCGGCAGTTATCCTTCTTTCAATATCTTTTTCATACTTTCCATCTCGTGTGAACATGCTTCCAAGATATACAAATTCATTCACTTGCTCTAGAATTTGCCCATTTACCGATATAGCACACTCGGTCACTTGTTCTAATACCAAAACTTTTTTTTATACCGCACGGGTGGCAAATAAGCAAGTCCGCCTGATGGTAAGCGGTTACCGCCGCCTATGGACGCTTGCAACAACAGGTGTATTGCTCGCGTGCTGACGACCCTGCAGGAATCTTTCTCGAATAGTGTTGCCAGCTTCTTTTCATAATCTTTGTATGTATGTATGTAGCTATGTATTGGAAAGGATAAATGTGCGCCGTGGCCTAGAATAGCGTGCCGCAATCATAGACAATCATAGCTCAATGGCTAGACACAATACAGGCTATGTATATTGGCGCGTGGCTAGTGCCCCGCCCACTGCGCAGCCGGTCGTGGGTTCAACTCCTGTCCACAATAATCATTGCATTATAAGTATATCAGTCGCCGATACCTATAGTACAAACCCTGCCTAGATTAGGGTTAGTTGTCTCTGTAAAGAAAGTCGAATATGTATGACAGACTCTCCACCTGTCACCTGTAACTCGAAGATTGCAAGGTCTGTGAATTTAAGTACAGTGATTAGTCACACCACGAGCTTTACGGTGAAGGAAATCATCGAGAGGAAACCTGCATACGTCTGGGAAGATATTCAAAGGCGTATAGTCGTGTTTGAGTAACGGCGATGGACTCCCCATCTGTCACGTTGGGCAACTATTGCTAGCGAAAGAGTCATACAGAGTACCAGTACCACTTGCGTTTAAAATTTAAACGAGAGATTCAGTCATAGCCTCCTTATGAATGGGGCTCTTTGGACGCAAGCACATTTGTGGTCGACAAACTTCGTCTAATATTTGTAATTCTATTGTGAGCCTGTATGTCTGTACGTACAGGCTGACCTGTAATATAAACGGTCGTAAACTGGTATCGTAAACTTTTATACCTTTCTAGGGTATTGACGTAATTGGATTATTGTACAATTGTAACGGCTTGAGTTGCAATGTCGTGACCATCAAATTGCGATCGGTCAAACGGTGAGTTTGATCTTCTTCAAGGCCAACAACCCTCGCGGAATTCCCTAGAACACCCTACGGAAGCTACATTACAATCTGATGGTTTGGAAACGAATAGACAAACATTGATTTTTATAGAGATATAGAGTTAAAAATCAGCTGTGGTTCGAGTAATTGCGATTTTATTATTTAGTTCGAATCCCGGCTGTACCAATGAGTCTGAACTTAAGTACAGTGAATAGTCACACCACGAGGTTAACGGTGAAGGAAAACATCGAGAGGAAACCTGCATACGTCTGAGAAGACATTCAAAGGCGTATGCATAGTCGTGCTTGAGTAATGGCGATGGACTCGCCATCTGTCACGTTGGCACTTCAAATATATCGCTGGCGGCAGCGTACAACCTATAAACCTCTGCCTCCTTCGGGGACCCTTACGTGACGTTACAGGAGGGGGTAGTCACAAACGACCGGCTACGTCAAGAAGGGTAGTAGAAACAAAATCGTTAGAAGTAATGCATGGATCTTAATGTTATAGGAATCTGAGCTCGAATTATTAAATAAATAAATACCTAGGGCAATTCCACACAAATTAGTCCCAAATAAAGCAAAGCTTGTGTTATGGTAACTAGACAACGATATATTTACTTATAAAGGTAGATATATACATAAATACATAGGACATCCAAGACTAAGGTACAAATACTCGTGTTCATCACACGAATATCTGCCATCAGCGTTCGAGCCTGCGACCTCAAGTGTTGCAATCACGAGCTCTAACCACTAGACCAGACGGGCGTCTGGGTCATTTAATATGTACACCACGAGCGACCGACGAGCTACGCGAGGTTGAGTGGTGCAACTGTGGCCGTTAATGTTGAGGACCCGGAGCTATTGGCGGACGTGCTTCAATTATAGCCATAAGAGGCCCACTGGTCTAGTAGTCAGAGCAACCCACTGCGAAGCTTAAGGTCGCAGGTTCCATTCCCGCTGAGGGCGAGTATATATTATATAAGTATGTATATCGTTGTCCAGTTCCCACAGTACAAGCTTTGCTTAGTTTGGGACTAGGTCAATTTGTGTGGAATTGTCCCAACATATTTTGATTAGGGTATTAACAATTAACAAGTAAGAGATATGCAGAGAGAGCAGTTTTCTCCAGACTCTGAAAGTAAGTACAGCGATTGATCACACCACGAGCTTTACGGTGAAGGAAAACACCGAGAGGAAACCTGCATACGTCTGAGAAGGCATTCAAAGGCGTATGTATAGTCGTGCTTGAGTAACGGCGATGGACTCGCCATCTGTCACGTTGGCACCTAAATATGTCTCCGGCGAAAAAAATACTTTTAAGATATATATATCTAAACCGGCATTTATTTTGTTCCAGCTTTAAACCGCAATTCGGGAAGAGCATGCACATAGTATTTTGAAAAAAAAACAACAACTAAACGAAAAGCAAGATGGCGCCACAGGAGCGAACTCCTTGCTGCGAAGAGGACACTTCCCACCAGAACACGACCAGAGACAACCTGTCAAATATAAATTTAAATCGTGGCTTTGATAACAAGGCTTTTGTCAACGATGGCTCAGAAAATTTCAAAAAAGTTGCCACATTGGACGAGAAGCCGAAGAAAGCCACAGACTTCGATGACCTGCTGCCCCACGTGGGGGAGTTTGGTCTCTACCAGAAGATGCTGTTTCTTCTCATGATACCATTTGCATTTTTCGTCGCGTTTGTATACTTCTCGCAAATCTTCATGACAATCGTACCGGAGCAGCATTGGTGCTGGGTCCCGGAGCTAGCTAACCTGACAGTGGAAGAAAGGTGGGTCGCTAACTTCTTTTTAATTTTTAATAGCTTTGGTTTCAAAGGTAGGTTTTGCCGGGAATTAAACATATCCTATATGTTAATCCAGCGAATAATCTATCCCGGTGCCAAATTTCATCTAATTCTGTTCAGTAGTTGTTGCGTGAAAGAAACAGAAAACCGAAAACATCCTGACACATGTTTGTTACGACACCACATTACAAATCTTTTGGCTTTTCTTTGTATCCTCACGCCTTCCCACAAGGGTCCCCGAAGGGGTTGGCAGAGGTGTATAGGTAGTACCCACACACCAACTTTCCGCTAGAGATCTAATTAGGTGCCAACGTGACAGATGGCGAGTCCATCGCCGTTACTCAAGCACGACTATACATACGCCTTTGAATGTCTTCTCAGACGTATGCAGGTTTCGTCTCGATGTTTCCCTTCACCGTAAAGCTCGAGGTGTGACTAATCACTTTACTTAAGTTAATAAAAAACTCATTGGTACAGTCGGGATTCGAACTTGCGACCTTTGCGTCAGGGCGAATCGAATCACGGCGTTTGTAGATGCTCCACGGCGATTGTTTGTAGGCGGGTCAGATGTATAACGAATTTATATAAATGATGCAAGCCCGGGTGGCGCCGGGGGGAGCAGCTAGTTCAATCGTAAAGCTTCCCACTTCCTACATACTAAAAAAAAAACGAAGGCATGCCGCCATATTGGAGACGTTAATGTCAATATAGTCAATACCCCGGAAGTGCGCATATAGGATCACAAAAAAATTGCTTAAAAATCGGTATCTGTTACATTAAAATTTACTATAATTATATGTACTACCTTGGAATTCGTTAATTTGAATTTATATATATGTAAATTATATTATTTATAGGCAATATCTCAGTTAATAAATAGACCAGTTGTCTTCTACAAGTTATAGTGTGTTGTGAATATATCCTCGTGACGATGCAATACAACATACCTATAGCTCCAAAGATGACATAATGACGACAGTTTCGCTATACAAACATAATCACGCCGTGTCCCTAATGGGGTAGGCAGAGAGTATAGAGCGCCAGTTCTCTCTAGACTTACATACTTCTTTCGCTTCGGATCGCTCATCGGATTCGAGTACTCTTAACGTTCCCGTCCTTCAGAGTCCGATCTATTTGATCCAGGTAGTTGGAACGTGGCCTTCCTCTGCCTCTTCTTGCACACACTTTTGTTTTGTATATCTGTTTCGTCAATCTTTCTTCACTCATCCTTTTTGTGTCCAAACCAACGTAACATGCCTTTCTTCATCTTTACAATCACGCCCTCATTCACGCCAGTTGATTTGCGAATCTCTTCATTGCGGATTCGATCTAATATCGTTACGCCGCACATTTTTCGAAGAGATCGCATCTCGACTGCATTCAAGCTATTTTGATACTTCCTCTGACATACCCAGAATTCGTTTCCATACAATAACATACAACTCTACATACATAACTTTATTTTCCTTCCTTTCCTTCCCTCATCACATAGCGGAGCAACTATCCTATCTTATGAGACTCTTTGTATATATAGTCAGTTAAGTCAGTATCGTAAAGAGATTTAATTAAAACACGCTATAAATACAATTTATTGATGTAAATATATCTTCTGTTCAAGGATATTAATTGTGAGAGTGTTCGTGTAATGTGATATTTAACAATCTGGAAACTGCGTTATTTAGAATTTAAACTTGCAGAGGCTGTATACAGTACCCACACTTTCCGGCGGAGATCTAATTAGGTGCCAACGTGACAGATGGCGAGTCCATCGCCGTTACTCAAGCACGACTATACATACGCCTTTGAATGTCTTCTCAGACGTATGCAGGTTTCCTCTCGATGTTTTCCTTCACCGTAAAACTCGTGGTGTGACTAATCACTGTACTTAAGTTCGGAAAACCTCATTGGTACAGACGAGATTGGAACTTGCACTATTTGTGTCGCAGGCAACTTGAACCACTCGGCCACCGCGGCTATTTATATATATTAGCGCTGATCACCCCATGGTAAACGTTTACCCTGCGGCCACAAAGGTGATTTATATTAAATATCATATTTATGGTCACATCTTGTTTTCATTAATATCTCGAGGACTAGATAAATATCTTAATTATGAAATACCATAAAGTATCATTGGACGACATATTAACATTTAAAACGTAAGGAATTCATAGTATTTTTTATATAATGGCGTCTTCTTGCTAATGAAGCAGAATTTTCCGCGTTTTACCGATGTATCTACGTGTCAGAGTAATTGGTGGTTGGTGGCTCATGTCATTAATTACATACATACATACATACATACATACATAACATGACGTCCAACCCCTCATTGCTAGGCAGAGAGAGCAGAGCGCCAGTTTTCTCTAGACTTAGATACCTCTCATCAATCTTCAAATTGAGCGACTGATCTATTTGATCCAGGTAGTTGGAACGTGGCCTTCCTCTGCCTCTTCTTGCGCACACTTTCGCTTTGTATATCTATTACGTCAATCTTTCTTCACTCATCCTCTCTCAAAATCAAAATACTTGTATCCAACGCAAGGGACACAGGGAACACTTATTGAACGTCACATATTTAATATAAAACTACAGTAACCTTTGGAATTGCTCCTCAATGGTGTGCTCGCCATAAAAGCTTATTTATTCGTTGGTTAATGGAGTTCGGGAGTGCTGTTCTTGTGTTTGAACAGTACCTTTGGGTAATTCGTGACCTGTATCCATTTCAGCATCGCATCCAGCATAAAAGTTTATCGACTCAATATAGGACATTGTGTTTCTACCACCGTTTACAAGATAAACCTGTCAGGAGAAGAAACTGCGGAACAAACTGACAAGTTTTCTTTTTTAACATTAGTTCCCTTAGAGAAAGAGTAGGAGTAGAGAAAAATCAAATGTACCATATAAACTGTGTACAAGAAGAGCAATCCATTGCCATGCATGACCATCATACATATAATCTGATGTTGTATAATGAGCTTGTTGAATTAATTTATGCTTAACGACAATTTATCTATACTAATATTATAAAGTGGAAAGATTTGTATGTTTGTAACGAATTGGCTCAAAAACTACTGGACCGATATGAAAAATTCTTTCACCATTGGAAAGCTACATTTACCCTCAGTGACACAGTATATTTATTGCAATATAAATAATAATTATATATAATATAATATATCCTCACGCCTTCCCACAAGGGTCCCCGAAGGGGTAGGCAGAGGTGTATAGGCAAGACCCACGCACCCACTTTCCGCCAGAGGTATATTAGGTGCCAACGTGACAGATGGCGAGTCCATCGCCGTTACTCGAGCACGACTATACATACGCCTTTGAATTTCTTCTCAGACGTATGCAGGTTTCCTCTCGATGTTTTCCTTCACCGTAAAGCTCGTGGTGTGACTAATCACTGTACTTAAGTTCAGAAAAACTCATTGGTACAGTCGGGAATCGAACTTGCGATCTTTGTGTCGCAGGCAACTGCTCAAACCACTCGGCCACCACGGCAGTATAAGTAAAAGGTGTATATATAAGTAATATAAAAAATAATCTTATGTTCACCCACTTGACTTGCTTTTTTCATCTTGACCGTTCACGGTTACCATAACGACGCGTGCAATACTCGGGGAATCCTCGTGACGTCATCACAACACTTGCGAGATCCTGGTGTAGTTTTTATCTAACCACAATCGTGACGTGCGTCCGACTATAGCTGAAAGGGTACACGATAGCCTGCTGTAGGTACCATCTGGGTATTACAGGGTGTGCAGGATGGGAACATCATCACGCCCAGTTCCACGCGGGGTAGGCAGAGAGAGTATAGCGCCAGTTCTCTCTAGACTTCCATAGGTACCTCTTTCGCTTCATCCACAGTCATCAGTCTCTTCATACATATTCGTCGGTTTCGATTACCACTCGCTCCACTCGGCCAGCACGGTTTTCATCCTTATATTTCCTCACGCCTTCCCACAAGAGTCTCCGAAAGGGTAGGCAGAAGTGTATAGCTAGGACGCACACACCCACTTTCCGCCAGAGGGATATTTTAGGTGTGACAGATGGCGAGTCCATCGCCGTTACTCAAGCACGACTATACATATTTGAATGCCTTCTCAGACGTATGCAGGTTACTAATCACTGTACTTAAGCTCTGATGAACTCCTTGGTACAGTCGGGATTAGAGCTTGCAATCCTTGTGTTGCAGGCGACCACTCGGCCACCACGGCTTTTAATCCTAGTACAATAAAACTCAAATGAACAACAAATCGGACAGGAATTAGTTCGCGTCGCGCGTAGTTCGCGACTATGTCCGCGTGGAATAAAAAAAATCTGTTTCTAAAATAAAAGTAGCCTAAGCTACTCCTTTTTACATCAGCTATCTGTTAGTGAAAGTCCCGTCAAAATCGGTCCAGCCGTTTCAGAGATTAGCCGGAACCAACAGACAGAGAGACAGACAGACAAAAATTTAAAAAAAATACATTTTGGTGTATGTACCGTGTCTACATTCAATATGCATTTAGTAAAAAGCGGTTATTTCAATATTACAAACAGACACTCCAATTGTATTTATTTATATAGATAATATACCACCGAGTGCCCCGACCAGTCACGTTCAACAACCGATTAAAAAAGTCCGGAAACTAAATACCGGTAATATTGAGCGCACCATTAGAGACAGCCCTGGAAGCATTTGGCACGAATTCGTCGGCCTTTTGCCTATTGTTGGGGTGACCTCCGCCGCCGAGGTCACCGGCACCCGATACCACTTAACTGTCTAATATAGAGCCGTGGTGGCTGAGTGACATTGCAAGTTCGAATCTCGACTGTACCAAAGAGTTTAAACAGTTCACCTATATATAATATATATCCTCACGCCTTCCCACAAGGGTCCCCGAAGGGATAGGCAGAGGTGTATAGGTAATACCCACACACCCACTTTCCTCTCTCTTTTCTTCTCAGACGTATGCAGGTTTCCTCTCGGTGTTTTCCTTCACCGTAAAGCTCGTGGTGTGACTAATCACTGTACTTAAGTTCAGAAAAACTCATTGGTACAGTCGGGATTCGAACTTGCCCTCTTTGTGTCGCGGGCAAATGCTCGGAACCACTCGGCCACCACGGCTGTTTAAAGTTTCCCTGCATACGTGTGAGAAGACATTCAAACTCGTGTGTATGTATAGTCGTGCTTTACGGCGATGGACTCGCCATTACGTTGGCAACTATGTATATATATACTAGCTGTCTCGCTCGGTTGGTATCGTGATTACGTCAGCAGTTATTATTTACTTTTTTACACAAATGGCAGCCCACAAATTACATGTAGGTACTAATGGTTACGTAAGCATGGAAGGGGGGAAGAGGTTTGCTTTTGCTGACGAGGGGAAGGGGGTGGTAAATAATTGTAAAAAAAATCTGCTTACGTAATACATGATCCT
Source organism: Drepana arcuata (assembly GCA_016069955.1). NCBI lineage: Eukaryota > Metazoa > Arthropoda > Insecta > Lepidoptera > Drepanidae > Drepana > Drepana arcuata. The sequence goes on along the minus strand of JACCPG010000481.1, from coordinate 5,691 downwards.
TATTACATCAGCTATCTGCCAGTGCTGTTCCGTCAAAATTGGTCCAGCCGTTTTAGAGATTAGCCGCTGTAAACAGGCAGACAAACAATTTAAAAAAGATTGTTTCATGTATATTTTACCATCATATGCATTATAGCGATTGTTTTAATATTACAAACAGACACTCTCATTTTATTTATTTGTATTGATAGATAATCTTCTTGACGCCCGTCTGGTCTAGTTAGAGCTCCTGACTGGGAAACTTGAGGTGGCAGGTTCGAATCCCGCTGAGGGAGGCTAATTGTGTGATGAACACGAGTATTTGTACCTTAGTCTTGGATGTCCTATGTATTTATGTATATAAATATACATCTATATAAGTAAATATATCGTTGTCTAGTTACCATAACACAAGCTTTGCTTATGTTGGGAGTATGACAATTTGTGTGGAATTGTCCCTATTTTTTGCAAGGAATGATCAACAAACATTTATGACAATCTGATTAATACTATTGGTTCCTCTACTACGCTGGCTCCAGCGCTATCACCGGAATTGACAGAGCGTTAACTAACCATAATGTTCCGGTAAAATAATCGGAAACAATCGTTAACAAATTCGATTGTGATCGGTTCGCTTGCTCGCGGCGCTATGTCTATTTTAAACAACAACGGTATTTGTTGTATTGAAAAGACAGAGCTAAAGTTTAATTTAAGTATAATTTATTTTATTTAATTAAGTATTACAATAATTATGTGGCGGTCGTGCGAGCACAGAGCAAAGAGAAAAATATAAGGCTAGTTACATTAGGCAGAACTAGATGGCGCTACTTATTATGTTTAACTTAGCAACAGTATTTTTTTTATACGCTTTTTATTAGCTTGAGACGTATGTATGTTAGTGTGTAACGGAATCTTTGAACATGATTTTAACCCCCTTCAAAACGTCGGATTAACTCGAAATTTGGCATACTTATTAAGGACCGATGACAATTCAATATTTTAAACATTTTTTATTTTTTAGTTGGATTTTCTATAAAAAGTGTATTTTTTTAGTTTTTTTAAACTATTATTTATTTTTTATAAAGATCATAGTAACTGCAGAATCATAATGAAATATTAGTTTGTTTAGAGAAAACTGGCGCTCTACTCTCTCTGCCTCCCCCGTAAGGGTCTCTACGTAATTATGTGTGGGTATGCATTTTAAGTTCACGTATCAGCTAATACTTTTTATACAACTGGGGTGGCAAACAAGCCCGCCTGATGGTAAGCGGTTACCGCCGCCTATGGACGCTTGTAACACCAGGGTATGTCGTTGCCGACCCTGCAGGAATCTCTTCACACCCTTCTTGAAGAACTCCATGCTGTACTCTCCAGGGAAACCTTTTCGAATGTACCAGGAGAGCATGAACGGCAATCATTTCACACACTTCTTGAAGAACTCCATGCTGTACTCTCCAGGGAAACCTTTTAGAATGTACCAGGAGAGCATGAACTAAAGGCAATCATTTCACACCCTTCTTGAAGAACCCCATGCTGTACTCTCCAGGGAAATCTTTTAGAATGTACCAGGAGAGCATGAACTAAAGGCAATCATTTCACACCCTTCTTGAAGTACTCCATGCTGTACTCTCCAGGGAAACCTTTTAGAATGTACCAGGAGAGCATGAACTAAAGGCAATCATTTCACACCCTTCTTGAAGAACTCCATGCTGTACTCTCCAGAGAAACCTTTTAGAATGTACCAGGAGAGCATGAACTAAAGGCAATCATTTCACACCCTTCTTGAAGAACTCCATGCTGTACTCTCCAGGGAAACCTTTTAGAATGTACCAGGAGAGCATGAACTAAAGGCAATCTTTTCACACCCTTCTTGAAGAACTCCATGCTGTACTCTCCAGGGAAACCTTTTAGAATGTACCAGGAGAGCATGAACTAAAGGCAATCATTTCACACCCTTCTTGAAGAACTCCAAGCTGTACTCTCCAGGGAAACCTTTTAGAATGTACCAGGAGAGCATGAACTAAAGGCAATCATTTCACACCCTTCTTGAAGAACTCCATGCTGCACTCTCCAGGGAAAACCTCAACGGGGAGCTCATTCCACAGCCTGAGCGTTCTCCATATACTTATAATACTCTCGGTGACAGACTCTGCCCAGTTTAGGATCACTTGGATTTCTTGAGATGACAACATTATAACTTAACTCCCTCCCTTGTATAAGTTGGGTAAAGTGTAATAAATCTGTGAATCTTGAGAAATAGACAAAACAGGCACAAGTACATTATTTAAATACTTTCATAAAGAGTAGAGCGCCAGTTCTCTGTAGACTTAGAGACCTCGCTTCATCCACGTTCATCAATTTCTCCATACATGGCCTCGAGTTTCGAGTACATGACTGATTTGATCGATTTGATCTAGGTTGTTCTAATGTGGTCTCTTTCTGCCTCCTCCTACACACTTTTCGCTTTTTAGATCTGTATGTATGTATATATGTATGTATGTGTGTATGTATGTATGTATGTGTGTATGTATGTATGTTTTGAGTGCGGTATGGCTGCGGCTACTGAGAATACTGAAGTAATAGAATGTAATTTTAGATAACGTATAATTTTTCATAGGGTCAATAAATTCTCCACCTCGGAACAAGCATCGGTGGTTCAGTGGTAGAATGCTCGCCTGCCACGCGGGCGGCCCGGGTTCGATTCCCGGCCGATGCATGGTTGTTTTTTGTAATATTTTTTTTTTACATTTTCTTTGTATTTTATTGTCTTTTTGTAATATTTTTTTTTAAATTTTCTTCTTATTTAAAAAACAAAAATATTTTTACCTCGCCCTTGAAATACACAGTATTATGTGATAATGATCACGTTGATCAATAAATGGATATTCAATAACTGTGTAGAAGTATTTATAATGCAGAGGCTAATTAATGTATCCCTATAATATAATATAATACCGCGGAAAATATTTATCCTGAAGGAAAACATATCCTGTGTGTTAATGCAGTTAATAAGCTAGCTCTGTGCCTAAATTGCATCCAATTCTGGTCAGTAGTTTTTGCGTGGAAGAGGAACAAACATACAAACAAAAACTCGCATAATGTCACACGTTAATAAGGTTTTAAATGTTTTAACCTATTGTAAAGAGGAAAGATTTGTATGTAAGTATGTTTGTAACGAATAGGCTCAGAAACTACTGGACCGATTTGAAAAAGTCTTTCACCATTGGAAAGCTACATTCACCCTGAGTGTGATAGGCTATATTATCTTTTATAAAAAAAATCTGTCCACCCGTGCGAAGCCGGGACGGACCGCTAGTTCGTAAATATAGCAGTCTTCAAAGCTGAGACAGATCAGTTCAGAAGATAAATAAATACTAAAATAAATAATTCGGGACAATTCCACACAAATTGACCTAGTCCCAAATTAAGCAAAGCTTGTGTTATGGTAACTAGACAACGATATATTTACTTATATAGATAGATCCAAGACTAAGGTAAAATACTCGTGTTCATCACACAAATATCTGCCCTCAGCGGGATTCGAACCCGCGACCTGAAGTTTTGCAGTCAGGAGCTCTAACCACTAGAGCAGACGGGCGTCTGTATGTAACGTTGCCTACCCGCAGGCGCGCGCTGGCCATCCCGCCCAAGTCATCGGGCCCGTTCGCCCACGAGCGCTGCCGCATGTACTCGGCCGACTGGGCGGCGGCGCTGAGGGGCGGGCGGACCACGCCCGACGACGAGTGGCCGGTGGTGGCCTGCGCCCACGGCTGGGAGTACAACACGAGCGACGTGCCCTACTCCACCATCGCCTCGGAGGTCAGTGGTAACTGGGGTAACCGCTGACCATCAGGCGGACCGCATGCTTATTTGCCACCACCAAACATTTTTTTATAAAAAAAAATCATACATACATCGAGAGGAAACCTGCATACGTTTGAGAAGCAATGCAAAGGCGTATGCATAGTCGTGCTTTATCAACGGCGATTGCGGAAAGCGGGTGTGCGGGCACTACCTATACACCTCTCCCCATAAGGGGTAGGCAGAGGTGTATAGGTAGTACCCACACACCCACTTTTCGCCAGATATATATTATAAGTGCCAACGTGACAGATGGCGAGTCCATCGCCGTTACACAAGCACGACTATACATACGCCTTTGAATGTCTTCTCAGACGTGTGCAGGTTTCCTCTCTATGTTTTCCTTCACTGTAAAGCTCGTGGTGTATGGTAGTTATTACACATCTTATGTATAGCACGATATATACATAAGAAACATTTAGAAACTAGTTTATAGCCTGAGTGACTATAAGTACTATGGTAGATGATTGTTGCACGTGTATTTTTATCTCTTTATCGGTCAGCTGCATGTTAGTATTTAAGTACATGAGGTGTTTGTAAACAATTGTTAGTGAACCAAATAAATAAAATAAAATCTGCCAACCCCCTTGCTACAGAACCTACACTTTAGACAATGATTATATTGCCTGGTTATAATGTTATCCCTCTCCCTCCCGCAGTTGGACTGGGTGTGTGAGAAAGACAACCTACCAGCGACTGCTCAAGCCATATTCTTCTGTGGAGCGATCGTCGGTGGCCTGGTGTTTGGCTGGATAGCGGACAAGTACGGCAGGATACCAGCTCTAGTCGGTGAGAACTAGGCAGAGCCTGTACTATAGGCATCGGCGACTGATATACACACTTATATAGATGTTAATATACAATAATATTGTGGACATCTCACACAAAGCCAACTGGACCCTAAACTAGGCAGAGCCTGTACTATAGGCATCGGCGACTGATATACACACTTATATAGATGTTAATATACAATAATATTGTGGACATCTCACACAAAGCCAACTGACTCTAAACTAGGCAGAGCCTGTACTATAGGCATCGGCGACTGATATACACACTTATATATAGATGTTAATATACAATAATATTGTGGACATCTCACACAACGCCAACTGACCCTAAACTAGGCAGAGCCTGTACTATAGGCATCGGCGACTGATATACACACTTATATATATGTTAATATACAATAATATTGTGGACATCTCACACAAAGACAACTGACCCTAAACTAGGCAGAGCCTGTACTATAGGCATCGGCGACTGATATACACACTTATATAGATGTTAATATACAATAATATTGTGGACATCTCACACAAAGCCAACTGACCCTAAACTAGGCAGAGCCTGTGCTATAGGCATCGGCGACTGATATACACACTTATATAGATGTTAATATACAATAATATTGTGGACATCTCACACAAAGCCAACTGACCCTAAACTAGGCGGAGCCTGTACTATAGGCATCGGCGACTGATATACACACTTATATAGATGTTAATATACAATAATATTGTGGACATCTCACACAAAGCCAACTGACCCTAAACTAGGCAGAGCCTGTACTATAGGCATCGGCGACTGATATACACACTTATATATATGTTAATATACAATAATATTGTGGACATCTCACACAAAGCCAACTGGCCCTAAACTAGGCAGAGCCTGTACTATAGGCATCGGCGACTGATATACACACTTATATAGATGTTAATATATATTGTGGACATCTCACACAAAGCCAACTGGCCCTAAACTAGGCAGAGCCTGTACTATAGGCATTGGCGACTGATATACACACTTATATAGATGTTAATATACAATAATATTGTGGACATCTCA